>JACCGJ010000252.1:35406-53885 GCA_013407085.1 Atriophallophorus winterbourni | reverse complement strand
ATCAGATCTAATCAGTGTTAGCTTACACTGTATCCGATGGGAAGACCTGACACGGAGATCTGTTCGGTTGGGCGACCACAACAGATGTTGCTGGCTCCTTCTGATCTGGTCGGGCAAACAAAGCTACTTAAATGTGACAGGCTGGAGAACAGTTTGTTAACGTTTAATTGCGATCGGTCAAACGGTGGACGGTAGCCCAAGTCGCTAAGGCATTGGACTACAATTGTGATGGTCGGGGGTTCGAGTCCCAACCGAAGCGGAGGATATGCGCTGCTGATGAGCTCAAATAAGAACGAAACTCGAGTCTAGTGCTTCCATTATGGACCGTCGTGATCAACTTTGTGAATAGTTCAATGGGCTTGGCACGGATGAGTAGTCGCAAATATAAACAACAAAATCTCTAAACTTCGCTTAAACAACAATGCCCATCAGATCTAATCAGAGTTAGCTTACACTGTATACGATGGGAAGACCTGACACGGAGATCTGTGCGGTTGGGCGACCACAACAGATGTTGCTGGCTCCTTCTGAACTGGTCGGGCAAACAAATCTACTCAAATATTTCAGGCGGGAAAACAATTCATCAGCGCCTAATTGCGATCCGTCAAACGGTGGACGGTAGCCCAAGTAGTTTAGGCATGAGACTACAATTGTGATGGTAGGGGGTTCGAGTCCCAACCGAAGCGGAGGATATGCACTGCTGATGAGCTTAAATTAGAGCGAAACTCGAGTCTAGTGCTTCCATTATGGACCGTCGTGATCAACTTTATGAATAGTTCGATGGGCTTGGCACGGATGAGTAGTCGCAAATATAAACAACAAATTCTCCAACCTTCGCTTAAACAACAATGCCCATCAGATCTAATCAGTGTTAGCTTACACTGTATCCGATGGGAATACCTGACACGGAGATCTGTTCGGTTGGGCGACCACAACAGATGTTGCTGGCTCCTTCTGAACTGGTCGGGCACACAAAGCTACTCAAATGTGCCGGTCTGGAGAACAGTTCATTAACGCTTGATTGCAATCGCTCAAACGGTCGACAGTAGCCCAGGTCATTAAGGCATGGGACTACAATTGTGATGGTCGGGGGTTCGAGTCCCAACCGAAGCGGAGGATATGCACTGCTGATGAGCTCAAATAAGAGCGAAACTGGTGTCCAGTGCTTCCATTATGGACCGTCGTGATCAACATTGTGAATAGTTCGATGTGCTTGGTACGGAAGAGTAGTCGCAAAGGTAAAGAAAATCCGTTTTTTCGTGAACTAGAAACATTTGAAAGAATATATGTATACTCTTATGTTATATGTTTCAGAAAGAAACGCATTGAAATAGAAATTGCAGCACTATCATTGGGAATTGGTTTTTAATTTTTTTGTATTCAGCAGCAAATTCCAAGAGTGAGTGGTGGAAATTTAAAAATTTATAACATTGTTTCAAGGCTCACTGAACGTGATCTTACTGTCTCCCCCTGATGACGGCAAACAGCCATAAACCGGTAATGTTGAGTAAGTGATGGGGATGTGAGCCCCACAATACATTCTTAAACTGTCATTTAATTTCGGTATTTCTATATGTGGGAAGAATGTTAAAACCTGCTATCTTTTAGGACTAGAACAAATGCATACTATTATTCATTTAGCATCACCAGATGTTTCTAACTCATTGTATATATTCCCTCAAAAACTGTGAAGTATTTTAAAGAAAATTGTCAAACCAGCATCATCTTGCTTCATTCTGAAGAGAATTGAGGTTTACATATATATTCATTTTAACTAGCTATCAATGAAATTATTCTTTGTCTAATTTTCTAATTGTAAACAACGGCTTATCAAAAACATTTTTCAATGTAGCAATTGATGAGTTGCTAAACTACATCAATTTCATAACATTTTCCATTATGATAGTTTGATCCTCAGAATCGAAAATCACTTAATTCAGTTATTGGAATATTCGCTTCAAATTTCTATTTTTGTGTTTACTCGTGAGTAGCGTTGACGTCTATTAATTCACACTTTCGAGAACACCAGTGCACAATGTAATTACTGGAATCAAATATCTCTCTTGAATGTGCTCATCAACAGTGTGTATTCTCGAGTCTGGGTGTTTATAGAAACCTCGACCATTACATTTGTATTCACACACCATACGATCTAATGAACTATTAGCTGTTCGACCAATAATACATTCTTGAATAATTCTATACTCACGTAGACTTGATTTGATTTATCTGTCCGACTCATTTATTAGAGATGAATATTTGCGGTTCGACCATGGTCTAACCGTTACTATTCTACTTCTTGTTAATATTATTCAATAATTTGAATTTTTTCAAGCACAGAGTCTAGTTTTTTGGAATTTTGTAGGCAGAGTTTCATTCATGATCCAATGCAATGTATCGAATCTCCATGGTTGGATTCGGATTTGAATTTGCTCTCCTAATCTGATGACCACAACAGTAAATGAAACCGATAATTTTATGTGTGAGTGATGGAAGTGAATGCAAATACGTACTTTTGTTCATCATCTTAGGATTAAACTCTTTCTACATCTCTATTGGCACTTGTGATTGAATATGTTCATCGAATAAAACATATTTTCAATGAAATATAAGCGAAATTTGTTTTTAATTTCCCAATGTTCTGATCAAAAGTGGACTTTGAATTCAATATCATAATATGGTGTGTGCTTCTATATACGAAACCGATATTGGGCTGTGTGACAGTGATGGAAATGCATGGAAATTCACATTTTTCTTCATGATCTTATGCTTAAACACTATCAACATTTCTATGAGCACGTGATTGAATATGTCGATCGTACCTTCTCATCCATTAATTAATTATTAGCGTAATTTGTTTCCCATTATTTCAATGTTCTAATCACATGCTGACACTATTTTTTTGTCCTAATGTGTGCAGCAATACACAAAACTGACATTCGGGTGTGTGTGTGATTGAAACGCATGCTTAAAAGAATGTTTTTTCATGATCTCATGAATAAAAACTATCTACTTGTCTTTTGGAACTTGGTACTGATTAAGTTGATCCTACCACACTCATCGACCAATGAAATTTTATCGCACTTTGTTTCCATTTTGCAATGTTCCAATCAAATGCGGATTCGGATTTTACTGTCCTAATCTGATGAGTCTAACAATACATGAAATCGATATTGTGGTGTGCGTGAATGATGGAAATGAATGCGAATGTGTATTTTTGTTCATTATCTAATGGTTGAAAGTATCTGCATTTGTATGGTCTCTTGTAATTGAAATTGTTGATCGTACCACTCTCATCGAACAATGTTATATATAGCGTAATTTGATTCCATTTATCCAATGTACTACTGTCTTAATCTAATGAGTGCAACAATACACGAAACCGATATTGTGGTGTGTTAAAGTGAATGAAATGCATGCAAAAACGACCTTTTGTTCATGATCGTGTAATCAAAAACTATTTACATGTTTTTGGGCACTTGTTTTTGAAATGTTGATCGTACCAAACTCATCCAACAATGAAATATTAGCGTGATCTATTTCCGTATTTCCAATCTTCTTATCACCTTGTGATTCTGATATTACCGTCCTAACCTGATGAGTGAAACAATGCACGAAACCAATAATGCTATGTGTGTGATGGAAATGTATTTTGTTCATGATCTAATGATCTAGTGGGGACAATTCGTAAGTCGAAAAACGCTGAACAATATCGTTTGCCATCGATACACCGTAAGTATATCGTACCTTTGAACGTCCTCCGTATAGTTTAAAAAACGGAAGCATGTTGGAAAGAAAAATAATTGAACTCTTAAATTATCATATATTTTACGTAGTCTTGAAATCTAATGATGGACAGTTATTTTCTTTGATATTTCGATACCGAAGTTAGATGGATGCATGAGTATACGTTTTTTTTAAATCAACTTCAGTTACACAAAAGTTTCTATTCTTTAAAAAAGATTAAGTTCAAATAAGAACCCAGTATTATTTAAAAGCTCAAAGACAGTCTAACTATTCTGCCAAACGAAATGATCATTTATCAATCCGCGTGTTGATGTGGTGCGGAATTCGGAAGCAGAGTGTTTCTAAAGCAACACCCTAACTTGACATTGGTAAATCCTAGCTTATCTGTTTGAATAGGGCAAACATATGAAGTCTCAGTCTGCGCTCACTGTGGTTCCAACAATGTATCGCAAAGACTCAGCTAGTGCAATTTAGTGCCTATGACTATGACAACGTTTAAACCGAACTTGGACGTAGTGTCCACGTCATGTTCTCTTGTATATTACTACTATTTTGTACTGTTCACCTGCTATTTTCCTGCACTTCCTTCAATATTCTCCGTTTAACTCAAACGTTGCATCAACATCATTTCACTTGCAAACTGTGTACTGTATGAGGATTTTTATTGACAAGTTATCTAAACAACACTTTTACGCTTGAAATCGGATGATAAATGCCATCCTCAGTGATAATTCCTACCATCTACATAAGGATCTCATTAAAAATCAATCTTGCTCAACGACCGGTTCGAAACATATCATACTACCTTCAGGAACGTGATCAGATCGAAGGTCATTTATACCATTTGATTGACGAAACCCTTGTTAAAGGAAACTGCTTATTGAACAATTACGGTCCAAGTTAATCGCATTAACCTTCTACTTTTTTCTTATCCATATGTATTGAATGTATAGCATTTCAATAGACAACAGATTTACCGTAATCTCGTAAGAGTCTCCGATGCGTTGAATGACGGCGTCTGTTTGCCAAGTGAAAGAAGGTTCATGATCCCCTTGAAGATCGCATTGAAGATTAACAGTGTCAGTGACAAAATCGAATAAGGTTGAACAAATATTAGGTCATGTGTCGGGATGGGTTCCTCTATACTTGAAATTGGTGTTTTGTGTTATCTAACCATGGACATTCATTACATTGCATTGGATCATGAATGAACTTCTGTCTTCAAAACTCCGCAAAACTAGACTCTGTGTTTGAAAACAATTGAAATTATTGATTAATAATAACAGCAGGTAGTATAATAACGGTTAGACTATGGTCCAACCGGAAATGTTCGTTTCTAATAGATGAATCAAAGAGATAAATCAAATCCAACGTCAGTATGCATTTATTCAAGAATGTCTTATTTCAAATGTTCCAATAGCTAATGGTATATTAGACCGTATGGTCATACAAATGTAATAGTCGATGTTTCTATACACACCCGGATTCGAGAATACACACTGTTGATGAGCACATTCAAGAGAGATATTCGAGTCAGTGATTACATTGCGTGATCGAAAGTGTGAATTACAGGAAGGCGTTCCTACTCACGAGTAAACACAAAAATAGAAATTTATAGCGAATATTCCCATCACTGAATTAAATGATTTTGTGACGGAAATGCATGCAAATGAATATTTTGTTAAATTATTTTCTATTCTGTAGTTCAAACTATCATAATGGAAAATGCTATGAGGATGAAGTAGTTTACCAACTAATAAATTGGAACATTGAAACCTGTTTTTATAAGCCGTTGTTCCCAATTATAAAAATAGATAAATAATAATTTCATAGATAGCTAAGATTTCATAATGAAGCAAGGTGATACTGGTTCGATAATTTTCTTTAAAATAATTTAAATGCCTTGAGGTAATATATACAGTGAGTTAGAAACATCTGGTGATGTTAAATGAATAATAGGATGTATTTGTTCTAGTCCTAAATGATAGCAGGTGTAAAAGTCTTCCCACATATACAAAGCCCGAAATTAAATGACAGTTTAAGTATGCATTGTGGTGTTCACATCCTCATCACTTGCACACCATTACCGGTGTCTGGCTGTTTGCCCTCATCAGGTGCAGACAGTAAGAACACGTTCAGTGAGCCTTGAAACAGTGTAAGAAATTTTCAAATTTCCGCCACTCACTCTTTGTATTTGCTGCTTAATACGTATTCCTAAGTCATGATCGCAATTTCTATTTCAATTCGTTCATTTCTATAACATTCGCTCATTGCATGCTTTCCAGCTGAATCCGCTAACAAGCTTTCTATGTCAATAGTATATTCTTTGCAAAGTCGCAATATTTTTTAAGCAATGGCGAGCATGCGTGAACTGCAAATTTCATCTGATTTATGTATTTATAATGCAGCGAAATGTCTATTTTGAGAACCTACCGAAAATTCTTTTTAGAAGTGACAATTTCTGTAATTTTTTCGATAGATGGAGTTGCAGTGGCTCGACATCCCTAGGGTGTTGCTTATTAAATCACCCAAGTCATTTTGTTCCGTGGTCCACGAGATGCTGTGTACCAAGAAAATACTGGAACTCCACATATATCCAAGTTTTTTCGTAACACTTTTGGAAATTAAAAAAAACTATTTTTAGAGACCAAACCTGGAGGTTTATTCATAGATTTATTCAAAGATGATATGTGGCTAAAAAGCTAAGCTTTACAAGACCAACAAAATTGTACATCGGGTCGAATGGTAAAAAAATATCAAAATATTGTTAGAGATTATTGTCAAACGTGAAAAACATACTTGTACATGTGAACATCTAGTGATTTCTTGAAAACGTCAATGTTTCCCGGTTACACCACGTCAGTAAGTGAACTGTTGTAAATTGCGAACGGAGAATGCATATTTTTGGTTGTTCAGATCCTTCTGGATCAGTTCGCAGTTTTCCGGCATATTTATCCTCAACCACACTTTATATCTTCCGCAAACTGTGCGATCTTCAGTAACCAATAACAGTACAGTACATTATTTAACCGTACAAACACTAATACTGCGTTATCCAACGAAAAATTTCTATTTATCATACCGAGCATGAAACCAGCGTGCGCTTGTGATCTACATCCATAGTGGGCATCGACTGACGGAGGCCAACATCATCGCACCCAGTGAATAAACTCAAACATGAATTGTGGCGCCATTCGGTATTGACCAAGACCAATCAATTCCAATGACGCAACGATTAGATGTGACCGTTGGTCGGTGCGCTCTACCTTCACGGGTTACGGAACGCTAGAATATGATAGCGTGTATGCATGCATACAGTGCCACATGAGAAACCACGATGCTTCAATTATTGATCAGGTGAACGGCATAAAAACGTTTCCAACTTGAATGCGAATTAGTCCGTTTTAACGAAATTGGTACATTCACTATGTTCAGCAGGTAAGGAATAAATTTTAGACAATGACCTCGAGCCTAATAGTTAAATAGCTTCGCAAATAGGAAAGTTGAAGCCGAATAATCTTTTGACAAGTTTTCGTTTGAATTTTGTTATTTGTTATTATTAAATGGTGGGAAACATAATTCGTGAAAAATTCCAAGGGCCTAATTATTTTATCCACGATTATCCCAGTCCCAACTAACCTGTAGATGGCATATTTATAATGTCCGTGACTTTTTACCTGGAATACAATTTTCCAGTTTTACCCAAATTAAAAGCTTGCAGGATTTCAAGGATTCAAGATTAAATTTAGGGAGTTATTAACAAATCGTTTGTTTCCAGTATTTTTATACTTGTGATTGATACCTTCAACTTATAAGTTCCCATCAACTTTGAATTCACATCGCATTGTTTTGGTAGAGTATCTGACAGTGCATGATCAAAACCAATCGCAGCAATTTCGGAGTTCCCCAAGATTTAGTCCTTGGTCCGATCCTCTTTGCGATTTATGTCAATGAACTACCGGAACTTGTTCGATGTAACATTTCGTTTTTGTGGAGGACTTAAAAATATGACGTTGCGTTCGAAGCCCAGAAGTCTGTTTGCTATTTAAAAAGATCTTGATGCGCTCTTCTATCGGTCGTCGAAGAACAAACTGTCATTCAATTTCAACAAATGCAAGCTGATGAATGTCGGGAAGCAATTAAAGTTCACATACCATATAGGTTCACATGTCCTTGAAAAGTGCAGTGAAGAAATAGATTGAGTGTCTGGATATGCTCCAGCTTAAAAACCTCACTTCAAACTAGCACTGTCTTTACAAAAGCTACACGTGTCCTCAGTCTACTCAAACGGTTATTTGGGACGTTTTCTACCAACATATTCCCAAAGATCATGAATACATGCCTAAGACAAGTCGTGGAATACGCTGTGCTGTTATGGTCCCCGTGGGTCAAGAAAGATGTAAAACTTATGTAGTGAATTCGTCACAGCTCAACAAAACTACTTCCAAGCATCAGAAACAAGACATATAAAGAAAGGATAGCTGTCATCAATCTGTCCGACTTTCTCTATTGTTACCAACTCAACTAGCCCGCATAAGTTAAAGAGGAAAGCAGAGGAGTTTTTATTTAATTATTCGTTTCTTGACTACTTATATACTGTTTAATCTAATTGTTTTTTTTAATTTTATTTTAATTTGTATTACAATAAGGTAATTGTTAAGCATGATTTTTTAGACAATTGAAAACCTTGAATTACCTTGCTTTTTGGACCATTAAACAAAATGAATTACGATAAGATAATAAATGAATGCAGTTATGGTATCAAACTAGGCACTTGCTCCATTCCATCTTATGGATGAAATCTAAAGACTCAAATGTCATGCGATCATCACATTTTTTGTTTTGGTACATTGATGAAGAAACTGACTGATGCTTCATATATATCTCTTGACGAAGAGCCACCTGTCTCAAAAGATATTCGGCGAAAGAGTTACAGTCGTGCCACCAGTAAATTGGCGAAATATGCAAACAATCATCCGATTTGTACTAAGATTAAATTGGATAATGTATTATTTCGTATTTACCGCCATGTAGAACTACCAAAATATCAGCAGAGTACTTCAGAACATAGTGTGTTGAAGCGTTGAATGAAAAGCAAACAAGTGCCCGTGTTATTAGTGGTTTCTCATAATTCTGAATATTGTCGTGGAGTTCCCACATCTTCGTCACTGAAATATTCCGCAATACTCTGGTCTTAATGTTATAAAAAAAAACATGCAGAATGCTTCGGTTTTGCTATCAGAAACAAACTCATATATACATCATCAAAACGCTTGCTATTTAATTCGGTGTAAGTTTATCTAAATATTTTATTGTTCACAGAATTTCGAGACGCGTTTGCAAGAGCTTCATACCCCAGGCTTCAGAACTGAAAGCTGATTTGCCAGAAGCAGATGTCAGTGACGCGAAAAATGAGGTTGACCTTAACGAACCGAAGGGCGGATTGATTGAAAGCTATCTTTGGCCGATTCCAGCAGCTGTTGGGTACATAAGCAATTCGTTTCCCATTGGGTGGCCAGCGATCCCATTCCGTGCGAGGCAGGAAGAGCACGTTCCGTGTCCAGAGACTGTGGCAATTGACGACTGTGTTGTGGAACCGACAATAATGGTAGCAACACGGGAAGAGTTCAACCATCCGAGAGCCTTGTTTATTATCATTTTTGCGATGACGTTTGTCCCATTGTTTGGATTACTTTTTTGCTTCGGTTGCATGTTGTTCTTCATCGTGTCGTTCTGGTTCATATTTACGCTAGCCTTTGTTCCGGCGTTCGTGACTTCTTTGTGCGCTGGAATCGCATTCACGTGGATCGGAACAGCGAACCCCATGTGGATCACGCATCTGGCCAATCCCATCAACTGGGTGAAAGTCGCTCAAACGATTTGGTATCATCCATGCACTGACTACATTTGGTACCTGCTGCATGAACGCGTCTGGGTCAATATGATCAGGCTGTTGAGAGTGATCCTCGTTGAAAACAGTTTGTGAAATCATCGTGCCAAATCGCAAATTGCAAAAGTGGGAATGACAAAATTGTTTTCGAGTGGGAACACGACACAAAATGGACTATGTTGTGGAAAAATAGAGGATCGTTAAGGTTTGATTGGTAGTATCGTTTCTAGACCACTGAAAGTTTCAAGATCTACGGTTAGGTAATAGGCTTTAGAACAACCGCAGGATAGAAAACTTTAGAAGCATACTAGATACCCGTAAAACAACACCATACGGTTTACTAGGATCAATGTAAACCAAAGAAATCTTCTGAATGCTTTTGCGTAACTTATAAAAGATGAGATAGACAATGTCAAACTTATTGGATTTTAAACTAGACGGTTTAACTTAGTAGTAATAGTTGAAGCTATTCTATCTGTCCACAGCATATCAGTGATCTCGCATTTCTGATGAATTGGAGGCGGCATAGATATAGCAGAGGATGAAAGCCGTCTTTTGGATATTCTATGTGCAGATTTCTACCAATTTTAAAAAACTGTCGACTAGATTAGAAGTACAATGATGAACGTCCAAGAAGCACTCATTTATTTATAAAACGGGATAGCAGACTAATCCGTGTCAGACGCAAAAAATTCACTGTCGGGAGTGCCTTCAAAGTAGCGCACACTCGCGTTTCGCTTCAGCTGTGAGGGTCGTTATTACACCCCCCAAAGCTAACAGATTGCGCACGACTGTTACGACATGGCACTGGAAATTAACACTAAATCAAGTTTAGCTTGTAAACCACTGTTAGGTAAGGGTGGTACGAACAACCAGACGTGCTCACACAGATGTGGACGGTGTTGAACCCGTGGAGTTGAAACAAAAATCCAAATTTGCATGCATTATTTACCATTCTACTCTTTAAAGACACGCTGATCCTGGTTGCATAGTCCCTATCTGATGAGTGCAAACACAACAGTAATGGTTGTTGTGTGGTAGAAATGCATGCAAATACGGATTTTGTTACCGGATCATTTTTAACGAAATTGTCGTTGCAGGTGCCTTTTCAGTAAATCAATAATTGAAACATTTGTATGACAGTGATAACCAAATTTGTTACATTTAATTGCGGCCAGGATACACAGTCGCACATTCGTAGCGATTTTAATAGATCCTTTTTACTAACTTATGTAACACGGAGTAAAAATCAAGGCCATCTACAACTCGGTGTTGACCGAAATGTTCTACAATTAAGGAAAACGTTCAGGTGATATTGGATGTCTTGCTGCAATATTGAGGAGCATTTTTGAACTAAACTCAATTAGGCTTTCATGGATGACCAAAGTAATGTGTTGCTCACATGCCCCGCACGTACATTACATTGGTCATATAAGAACGTCTCGAGTTCTTGACCAAGAATCGCTTTGGGATTGTGTTTGAACATCATGGTTCAGCTTATTAAACAGTGGCATTCAAGTATAATTTTCGTTAACACTTTTTCACTATTACAAGACTTTTGGAACCTAATCTTACTGCCTCACACCTGATGACGGCAAACAGCCAGAAACCGGTTGTGATGTGTAAGTGCGGGGATGTGAGCATCATATCACTTTGGTCATCCATGAGCGCCATGAGTGCTTGACCAAGAATCACATTGTGATTCTGTGTTTGAACATCGTGTTTCGTTGTACGAACACAATGTAAGAGTGACATTCAAGTATAACTTTGTTGACCACTTTTCCACTGTTCCAAGGCTCACTGAACAAAATCTTACTGTCTCACACCTGATGACGGCAAACAGGCAGAAACCGGTTGTGATGTGTAAGTGCGGGGGATGTCGCTTTGGTCATCCATGAACGCCTTGAGTGCTTGACCAAATTCACTTTTTGATTCTATGTTTGAAAATTGTGGTTCGTTGCAGTGGTATTCAAGCACAACTTTCGTAATCTCGTTTTATTCTAATTAATGACTTTTCATGAGGTCTGGAGAGCGCAGTTCAACAACCGTGATGAAAGGATTTTGACGGTGAAGCATAGCAACCGGAAATGGGATGACCAATATACGATCCATCAGCTACAATATCATATAACTGTGAACACAGCGGCAAAACACAGAGGATGGGAATCAAATCTGAAACTGGCTGAGTCGTCCTGCTACAAACGTTTATTGGAAAAACGAAAGGCTACGACGTTTTAGCGTGAAGTTGACCAGTGCCGAGTGCTAAGCAAGAGCTCTCCAAGCTGCATACCACCACCCTTCGAAACAACGCATGTATAAAAAAGATAAAGTTACTTAATGACATCATCGCGAAATCGTTTGTGCTACTGTACATGTGTTCAAAAGATGAACGTGAACAGTTATGGCATCGTTCAGATCCAAAAGCCCGATTATGCATCACCCTCACGATTTGCTTCGCAAGGAACGCGAAACGTCCCAGAATTACGGAGTTGTCTCGCTTTAGGAGACGTGTGTATGCATGTATGAAATCACAGACTTGATCCACGCAAAGTGCTGCACAGTCCTAGACTACAAGTGGGCTAAGATACTGTCAGGTTGCCCAGAAAAAGAAATTCAATAGATGAAGCGGCACGACTAGTGTAATCGGGAATGAGCTCCTATGTGAAGACAATGTTGCTTAACAAAATTGATACATCTGTTCAGCAGGTGTGAGAGCAAGTGCAAGATGCAGTTGATGCCTTTCCTTACAGCTTTATTGCCGTTCAGCCAGGTGAAACTAAGTAATGCGGTTACCAAGACCGCATAGTAGCGGTAAAACATCATTTAAGCACACGGCAACGTGTGAGAAGTAAGCTACTGAATGAATATATGATTTTAATTATGTCTTAGCAAGGAGCAGTACAATACACTCCCAACGTTATAGAGATGAATATTTGCAGCTAAAACTGTTCTACCAATCAGCTTTGGTAATTAACATCGCTGCTGACAGGACGAAAATGTTCTATCACATGTACCCACGTAGATGCAGATTGATTGAACCGATAATCTGTGTTTGAATCCCGGCGACTTACAAGTTCAAGGCATGTGGACCCTCGGAACTCAGAAAGTTTTATGGTAGAAAAAGCAGTAAGCTTAACAATAACCATAGCATGAAAGGTATATGAAGGAAAATTATAAAATCTCTCAAAAATCAATAGGGACTGTATCACACCGCATGATTCGTCATGTACTCATCGAGTTTATAAGCGAAAACCGCAACAGATTTCGATTCTTCCGGCAAAATGTTCCAAGTGAAACAAATTCTTACCGAGAAAAAATTTCGACGAATATCCAATCGAGAATGCGGATGTTTGGATGTTTTCGTGCTCGAGTAAGGCCATTGGGCTTTAGCAAGTGTTTAAGGGGATTTTTCAGTACGCAAGATTTTGAATGACAACGGAAGGTCACTCTGTATCCGTCAATCAGTAAAATCGTGTAGATTTAGTTTTAACATTCGCTCTTTGAAAGGCAAATTTCTGTATCGGGAGATCAATTTTGTCGCACGATGATAAATCCTGTCAAGTAGTTCGATATCCCTCCTCAGTCCAGGCTAGGATGGAATATTCCATAACAAGATACGTCTTACTTGACCGGGGCAAAATTTCGGTCGTGAAAATCCTGAATGTCCTTTTTAGAAGACCCAAGATACGGCAGGCTTTATTGTACACTATCCGGCAATGATGTCCAGGCTTAAGGTTAAACGACACCAAGATACCGAGATCTCTTTCTGTGGTGCTCTAGATTAGATATTGTGTGGCAAGCAGATGTGTGGTGCAGAGATTTTCCAAGCCGCAGCATTTTACATTTCGCAGGGTTAAATGGTCACTCATTTGACTCGGACCAACGAAATAAAGTGCACAGAACCAACAGAACCCATGCTACACGGTCATTAAAGACCTGACACGTTTCCATATTTTAATATCATCGGCAATCAGTATCAAGTTGCACCCAATATCCTCAACTATATCGTTCATATACATCAAGAATAGAAGGGGTCCAAGCCCCGAGCCTTGCGGAACTCCACTCGTGACGTCTATTTTTTAGATAAGGTGCTACCAACGCGAACTTGTACGAGTCTATCAGTAAGATAGTCCCATATCCAATTCAGCAACATTCCCGTTATTCCGTAAGCTTCGAGATTTTTATTTGAATGTCATGGTTGACTCTATCGACAGCTTTATAAATATCGATGTAGCAATCATATACAGCCTAACCTTCATCTAGTGCCTTGGTCCAATCCTCGAACGTTGTAAAAAGGTTAGATAAACAGCAACGATCTCTTCGAAAACCGTGTTGTGCTCGGTCAAAATTTTTTGGTTTTCAAAATGTTCTCTTATGCGCACAGTCACAATGTGTTCCATTAATTTAGTTATAACTCTGATCATACTGTCCCTAGGCCTGGGCAAACTGGCAGTATCTTAGCCCACGTGCAGTCTCTGACTGTGCGGCACTTTGCCTGGATCAGGCTTTTGCTTTCATACATGTACATATACTGTCCCTACCTAGTGAGTGCGAACTGCAAGAAACTGGTCGTGATGGAAATGCAGACAAATGAGGATTTTTCTACCCCAACTACATATATAAATCAGCAGATTGGTCGTACCAGTCTTATCCAACAGGGACTTACAAGCTAAACTTGTTTACAGTTTATAAGCTTTTTCAACACAAGTGCTGTTGGAAAACACCAACTTGTAGCTAACAGCTGATGCGCAACTCACAAGATTCGAATAGCGAAGTAAGATTTAATGACGACAATGCAACATCATGAATAGGAGATCATAAGAGTTCAGCAACACGTTCACACGGTTTGCATGAGAAAAACAAAACAAACAAAATGAAAATGAACAATAAACGGAAGTGGCAAATCATTACACAGCGCTTGGGTAATGAGCACCTGATCCAATACACCGTTGACGGATCAATTCAACAAGGTGTGTTCGGTGAACACGCGAGCCCGCTGAGCCTCTACATTGCCTTTCCAACGTTGTTGTTGATCTCGCACCGATTTGACCATGGTCGAGACACCGACCGCGGAAGGTATCCCGGGACTAGTGGCGGAAGGACCTGCGACTGCAACAAAAGGCAAACGTTGGCGCGTGGATTCAGCTGGGCCTGTTGAAGAACAAACGAAAAATGGGTACTTGAAATACACAAACGCTGGAGTGCAAGTGATCGAAGCACGCCGCTATAGGTGTGTATGTATGTATGAAGGCACAAGCCTGATCCAGGCAAAGTGCTGCACAGTCATAGATTGCACGTGGGCTAAAATGCTGTCAGGTTGTCCAGGCCTACGTAGTTGTGAAAAAATAGAAATGGGGTTCGAACCGCGGTGTACAGGAACACGATCACATGGTGATTTTGGGTCGAACGTTTAAAGACGGAATATGAGCTAAAGCAACTGGTCTGGGGAGAATAAATTATCCACGAAGATACAAGGGGATAAGCACGGGGTAGCAAATCAACTAATACCAATCACCAGCAATATACGCTTCGCAACAATATTTAGGAAGAAGGATGTACTTGTATAAAAATGAAACAGATTACGTGTACAAATTTATTTTGAAATATCCCAGTCGTAAACTGGACATCCAAACTCCACGGATTTCTATAGTCCCAAATAAATCGGACTACTGCAGCAGCGATGCGCACACTGGCAACGTCATATTTATCAAACGGAAAAAAGGTTGTTGTTCACAAGGTGAACTCTAGTGGGAAATTTAAGGCAGGAAGTCAACCTTTGGGTCGGCCGCGCGTAAACCAGATAGAAAGACGTTGAGCACAGACGATACGGGTTAGGGAGGTGTATTAGCAACGAGCGCCAATCACGAGCTGACATAGAAAACCTCACCCTATGGCACAACACGAGAGCAGTATGCACCGAAGCAGCCGACGCTGATAATCGCAGATCTGTAATAATTAGGAGTTCAGAACGAGAACGCTTCAAGCGACATCCTCGTGGAAAACGCCAGCTGCCAATCGACAAATCAGATCAAGCTGACAAGTCACACAGACACATTGAGGACAGTGTTGTGGTAACGAGAATCGTAAGTTCGGTGTGTATTTTATTCACAGCGTTGGACCAAAAAGCGCTCTCTTGTGAAGGCGATTAACGTTGGGATGAGTGAGCTCAGGGATGAAATTGGATGCAATCGACACGCAGGGGCTGGCATGGTTAGCGCATTCAAGGAGTGCAGCCAACATAGAAACACAGACGCAGTTTGACCTTTATTGACATGAAACAATTATCCCCACCTCCCTCACACTTACACTAGCCATACTCACTTTGTAGTGGAAGCGCGGGGGTTGGTGTGAAGTGTTTTCATATTGGAAAAAGATGAGAATTAGCAACGAAGGTCGCAACAGTAATTCATCATCGTTTGATAAACACGTTACAAAACTTAGGTCATCTTTGTCGCCAAAATGGACTATCCTCTAAAAACACCAAACGCGTTGTACTAGCCAGCGTAAGAGGCAAAAAGGCCCAGAAAACTCTAATCGATCCAGAGAATGCGTGTGTATTAAATCATATGTTTCAATAAGTTAACCGATGGATGGATTTCGAAAAATTAATCACAAAAGTCACCGCACAACGGGTAAAAACGAGATCGGAATCACTTTTTGAATCAAAGATAATTGCCAGTAGCGATTTTTATCAAGATAATAGTATTGTTCAAGTGATGTTGTTATCTAATAAAGTAGCGCGTTCTTACGAGACTGCTGGTGCATTGAGATTAGTTTAGGTTAGCCAGGCGTATGGGAGAATTGGAGATTAGATCAGGATGATTAATTAAGTTAGGGTGATACAAAAGCAGGCGACGTTGTATACGTCTAGCATACAAAGATGAGAACGATAGATCGTGTAGAAGACAATCTCAGCGAAAAGAAAGAGGAAAATGTAAAAAAAGCATGTGCATGGTGTAGCAACGATAGTACCTTGGTAACTTTCATCACCAATATAAGACCACGAAATTGGAATAAATCTAACCGGTCGACGATGCCAAACACACCACGGATGCTGACTGTTGTGTCCACGTGACGTCACATGGAGGACATAAACCGAGGCTGTAATCTAGCATTGCGATTCAGAAGTAGCACGGCAACCGTATGGATTTTTATGTATGAAATCACGGGGCTGGAGACGGACAAAGAACAACACGGGCACACAATTCGTATGGGTCGAGACACTGCCCAGACCAACTAGAACATTACTGGCAAAGTTACAATCTAGTCATTGCTTGATGAGGAGAACTGATGAGATATAAGTAAATGAAACGACAGTGAGAATCCAGCATGTAGTTTATTCGTGCAGGCAATCAATTTAGCGTGGCTCCAACTGTAACTCCGCAGCCAGAAACCTATCAACTTTCCGGATTTGTCTTCCACACAAGTTAACATAAATGTTCCGTACGGAATTAGCGTAACTGAACGATGCCACATTGAAGATAAATAAACAACTACCATCAAAAATGTGCTGCGAAAAACGCGAGACACATTAAGCCGGGTAGATAAGAAGGAGATTGAGCATGAGACTATACCAGTCTGGTCTCTAAACAGGTAGATGGTGAGGAACATTAATTAGAATGAGATCGATGAGCCAACTTTGCTACTGGGAAAAGGCCACACACGGGATTTTCTCGAGGCCTTACATTTGGCGCCGCAACTTTTCAACACGTCAAACACGACGATATCTATGGGTTGACGAGATTACATTGACTTGTTCACGCAGAACAGGAATCGTATGTCAAGAAGCACGGTTTCACGGGAAAATAGGTGTATAAAAGCCCTTTCACTTTGCAAAAGGTTACGTTGATGATGAAGAAACGTTCGCAGCCTACTGTGCAAGCTCAGTGAACATCTAATAATAAACAACCAATAACAGAACTAGTTTCGAAAACTTCAAGGAGTGCTTGATGGGTTGCGTATCTTGTCAAGTGAAGTGACGAGGAAAGCTCGTTATGGTGCATGGTGTGCCGATATCGTTCTAATAGTTCAATGCATTTCGTTGTTCGAATCCGGAGCGCTCACTTAAGTGTACTTCACCTATCACATTAAAAATTATGTTACCTTTCAAGTCCCACCCTTTACTGTTATTTATAAATTTTATTGCCAGGGTTGTGGCAGTTAAGCAATCGGTATTTGCTATCATTGCGATGCACTTCTTAATGAAGCTCGAAATCTATGTTTAACGAGATGATTATTTTCACTCATGGATGTAGGCATGAATGACTAGTTAAACATAAAACCGACACTTGATTAACCAAAAGTACTGAGCCTTATGTAGAAGCACGCTGAAGAATCACTACCATTTCATGTTTAGTTTCTTGTACCTGTCTAGGCCACCTCACAGTACCTTAGCGTACGTTTAGTCTCTGACTGTGAGGCACTTTGCTTGGATCAGCCATACATACATGCATGTTGGCCTCCATCGGTCGATGTCGACCATGTACATCACAATCGCATGAATTTTCATGTTCTACAGCTTTTTGAATGACTCAACAGTCCGATTTGGGAGGAACAATCTCTCCCGCAGCGCTGGCAACGATAGTCAGAACTCGGTTGGGCGTCGGTTGCACGCTGGCGGTGTGATCTGCGTTCAGCAGCCAAGAGCTGTATCTGCTACTCCCAAGCTTTCAGACGACGCTTTACACAATGCCCCCAATGTGAGCGGTCAAGAGCAAGTTCTTCCCAACTCGCCGGGTCAATGCCAAGAGCTTTCATATCTCTTTTGCAAACATCTCTGTACCGCAAGTGCGGTCTTCCCAATGGTCGACTTCCTAATTGCAACTCACCAAAGATTAAATCT
>JACCGJ010000252.1:0-34406 GCA_013407085.1 Atriophallophorus winterbourni | reverse complement strand
CAAGGCAAATCAAGCGAGGTTTTTGATGGTCTAAAAAGCAACAAGCTAAACAACAAACATAAGATGGTATGATATGTTGAATAAGGAACGTGGTGAGGGTTTGAGTCGGATTGTTTGACGTGAAATCGATTGACAAGTCGAACCAAAGTGCTGAAGAGAGTGTTGTGGTAACGGGATCCGCTAATATATACAGGAGAAGTGTGTGTGCTTTGTTCTTAGTAATCTACTAAACATATTGACCAATTGGAGTTCTGCTGATTTATCAGATTCGTGTGAAAGCTACACAATCGAGAAGTGGGGTGATGTGGTTAACTCTGGATCCAATGTCCTCGAAGACTATGTGACTGAAGTAATAGACGTTAGAATGAATGAATGAATGAAAGCACAAGTCTGATCCAGGCAAAGTCCCGCACAGTCACAGGCTGCACGTGGTCGATGTTACTGTCAGGTTGCCCAGGCCTAGACAGATATACGGAAGAAAAAAGTACAGAAAATGGTAGTGAGACTCCAGCATGCTTCAGCATGCAGCTCACTACCCGTGGCCAATCAATACAGCACGGTGTTAGACGCACGGGACAAAGTACTGCACGATTGCACATCCGTGCATATAGAGGTTAGAATGAGAAATGCGATTTGGCCTCGATTGGCCTTGTTCCTGAAACACGTTCCCTCATAAACGGTTCAAACCTACGACGAATTTGAGTGAGAATTTATGTCGAAACAAGAGGAACTATAACAAACAAGAGGCACACCCAGATTTGATTCAACGGTTACATAACCTCGTTACGTAACGTGAAAAGTTGCCAATGCAAAATGATGACGAAATCTGGTGACGAAATATACTTAAGCCACGAATCGATTGGAATACGTTTGGTCTGACGAAGCTTCTGTGTCAGAAGTGAAACGTTACCCAAAACCTGCTCTAACCGATTGCACTCAAATTCCTCTGCTATACTTAAGCCACGTTATTTGGCGCCAACTATTCACAATAACACATCAACCAACCCCGGCTGTATCGATTTTCTTAACGCTTTGGCTGTACTTTTGGTTGACCCTGCTAAAATGAAACAATCTAATGATTTTCGAAAGTCATATATTACTTAATACGAAAATTTGAATTCAAACAAACAAAATCTAGTATATTTTGGTGCTCACATCCACATCACTTACACCACTAAGAAATCTACTTATCTACTTTTTCCTGGGGTTTGCCTGCTTCAAAAACTGTTTAGCAATGCAACCTGGATGATCGCATGTTGAGCTTAGAGCTCAGCATACCAAACATTAAAGGCATCATTTGAAAATCTAGCTACAGCTCAAAACTCCTGGTTTACCGGTACAACTACCGAAAAATTCGAAAATATAGTCTGTAATGCCAACCAGACAAAATACATCTTCACAATGCGAACGCTCAACTGATATAAATCTACCGGAGTGTCTTGGAGAGGCTCTCATCGCTGAAACTCCATCGTTATAAAACCGACTGTCAATGGCATGTCTAACCTAAACTCCTCTGACATTAAAAGGTAACGAAGACCAAGCCATCCGCTCATCTGAAGGTTCAACTGAAACCATCGGATTCAAATACGAAGGTCACAGAGCAAATGTTCGCAAAACACTACAGTGTAATCTGTACCAGCATGCAGGAATCCAGCGAGACATCTTTAGATAATAAACAGAGGCACGACCTAGAACAATGGTCCAACTTCTGTAGGATGATGGGTTTGGAAACCATCAGACCTACAGCAGTTACACGTTTGGTTCGCCACCCAAGATCCCCACATTTCGGTGAGCCACGTCTCCTGAAAATAGGAATAAGGATACAGTTCTTTTAAATTCTTAATTGCTACGTGAGTTTCTGGACTGCAATACTCGAATCTACATCAATATACCATGGTGGGAAAGAAAAGGACGTCTCGACGTTCATAATAAGAGCAACGAGCACAGTCTAATCCTACTAGGCTTTCCAGAGGTTACAAATACAATGGAGGCTGTTAAACAACAAAACACGACTACAAATAGTGGCTCTACATCACAGAAACGACAGCAGCGCGGGAGTGTGTCGTTGCGAGTAACTTCAGGATACCCCGGTCATTCAATTACAAAGGTGATAGACCAAATCCTTTGAAACTCACTTTACTAACAACTGCTATGACAGACTTCGTCTGACATACTTGACGACTACACGGGAAACACATTCCCAGTAGCGTCAGAATGAACACATTAAAGGCAGCCTCAGAAACACAAGCTGAAGCAATACCATGCAAGAATACTGAAAACCTAAACTCAGAATACGGTTCAAATAACCACAAAGGTCCGGCTCTTAGGGGCTCGGTCCAATAGACAATCTATACATCATCATTACATACAAAACCAGTATTCATTGGGTATACATTAATGCGCAGTGTTTGTGGAACAAAATACTGTTTTGGTTCCAGTTTACTGATATCCCATAATGCTTCCTTCTTTCAAGTAATTCAAAGTTTTAATGGTCCAAAAAGCAAATACTTTATAGTAACCACAGATTAAAAATATAGGGAATGCATAAAACAACACAAATGTTTTATCAATATGGAAAGTCAGCACGTGTATTCAGGTGCAATGTTGGATTTGGTTAACATATACTTGTCAAGTTCAGCCTTAAACATGTTCAGGCTTGTTGCGTAAATCATAAGTGGGGACAGAGAGTTCCATATAAAACAAACTCGAACAGCAAAGAAAAACCTTTGACAATTTGATCTGGAGTGTGGAATAATTAACTTGTAGCCCTGCGATCTGCTACCACGTTCTTCTTGCCGATGAAACAGGTGTTCAAGTGGGTGATCCACTGTATGCAGAATGTTGAATAGCGGGATCTAAATTTACTCTTTCCATGTAACAATTAAAATTACTTTGCTCCTCCTTTGAAGCACATGGACGCAAATATGAAAGTAACGATTTGTTTAACTTTTATATGTATATCCTATGGTATTGTACAGCAATTTGCTTTTTTCACCATAAATCTTGAATCTAAAAACAGACGATTTTGTAGTTTAAAACATGTGAGTGCATTAAACCATTCTCTATCACGATTTCATTATGTGTCTAGTATATCGATCTACAAACATCAATCAATGCTGAGGGTGGAATCGGATATCTCGTTTGCAGTGAATCAAATGTTCAGCTGCGAAACAGTGACACCATTGTGTTTCTGCGTTTGAACACCGAGTTAATTAACACTAGGTTCAAAGCTTAAGTTTGTTTACCACATTTCCGCTGTTTCAATGCTCAGTGAACCTAATCTTACTGTCTCCACCTGATAACGGAAACAGCCAGAGATCAGTTGTGGTGTATAAGTGCAGGGATGTTGGTACTCAAAAAAACTGGCTATTATCATTCAAGTGATCAGTGGACTTAGATTCGCTGTGTAGACCGGTCATCCAATAGTTGTCTGTGCCAATCTAAATAACAGTGACCTTCAAGTATAACTTCATTTACTACTTCTCCTCTGTTCCAAAGCTCACTGAACCAGATCCCATTATCTCCACCTGATGAGGGCAAACATCCAGAAAGCGGCTCTTCATTGTGAATGTGCAGGGAATGTGAGCATAACACTAAACATACTTTAAGGGATGCCGATGTACATGTATTTCCATCACACACCCCACGACCGGTTTCGTGCTGTTTGCATTCATCAGGTAGGGACAGTAAGATCAGTGAAACAGTGTATAATGGTAAACAAGTAGCGCTTGTGTGCCACTGTTGGATTAGGCCGGTACGACCAACCTATTCAATCGCGTGTCCAAACACGCATATAATGGGGCTAAACCCATAACCATGAACAAAATAATGCGGAAAGCACATGTATGATTTCTATGAACAGGTTATTGTTACGAGAAATTGGAGGTGGTAGATTGGACGCTATTTGATCAAGCTTCATGTTCCGACTATTCCCCTGCTCTGAAAAACTTTCTACGCCGGAATCGAATAGTTACCAAAAACATAGCATCATTTTATTGTACGTGAGTAGTGTGAGAATAGTACGATTTATGGTAGACTACCGCTTGTATAAAGTGCGTTCAGTTTGAAGTTTTAGTGATTATCACATTATGTCTATCTTGTCACCACTGCGGATTCGTGGAACAGATGTGACGTAAAGAAATGGGTTGTAAAATTAGCTAGCAAAGAAAAAAAACGCTAGAACTTGATCAAGCAAACCTATTGTTGAAAACCACCGTTTAACAGATTGGTCCATCAGTTAAAAGCGATCCACACAGTAGAGCTAAGTTAATCGATCAAATCAACGGGATTGCCCGGTTTTAGAAGTGCTTAAATCTCCTGCAATTACGCATCACTATCGGTTTCTGGCTGTTTGTCATCATCAAGAAGAGACAGTAAGGTTAGTTTCAGTAAGTCTTGAAACAGTCAAAAAGAAGTAGACAAATTTATACTTGGAGACCACTGTTAATCTTAACCTATTCACAACGTGGATCTAAGTCAAAGGATAAAATTAATGGAAAGGACCAGTGCTAACATTCCATGCTCTCAGAAACCACTACTAGTTTCTGGTTGTTTGCCGTCATCAGGTGGAGACTGCAAGATCAGGTCTAGTGAGCCTTGAAACAATGGGTATGTGGTAAACAAAATTAGGTTTTTAACCCTCTGTTAAATAGGGTTCGTACAACGAACCTCGGTGTTCAGACCCAATGTTACTGCAGGTGTTGAAGATTTGCGTCACTGCAAATGTGATATCCGTGAAGAACTGACAATGAGATCAGATCGGTTGGACGACGACAACAGTTGTTGCTGACGCCTTCTCAACTGGTCGGGCATATGACGCTACTCAAATGTGCCAGTCTTGAGAAACATTCATGAATGCTTAACCGGGATTGGTCAAACGGTGGACGGTAGCTCAGGCCCCTAGGGACCACAATGGTAATGGTCCTGGGTTCTAATTCGACCCGAGACAGGATATGTACTGCTGATGAGCTCAAATAAGAGCCAATCTCGAGTCCTGTGCTTGCAATGTGGACCGTCCTGATTAACTTTGTGAATATTTCGAAGGACCTGGTATTGATGAGTAGTCGCAAAACATGGCGACAATAAGCCTACAGAACGTGCAATCGTATGCAGTTTGCATCGAAACGTTTTATCAATCACCGGAAAGTCCAGCTAGCCTAGAATAGTTACAGACATCATGAATAAAAGACCGAGGAGTACATTCGTATCACTTTTGGCTCTCAAATACTTTTGCTGTTGGCCTTCCGAAGCGACCCAAACCTGTAGGTCTAAATCCACATTGCGATACTGTCCGAATGTAAAGCGAAAATCTCTTTGAATTCGTTCAGAATGTTATACAGTAACTGAACTCAATTTGCTTCGTTGGAACGAATGGGGAAAATGAAGAAGAGCTCGTCAAAGAAACCAAAGGAACACGATGAGAAGATTCTGCTGGACGGGCAAGTCAATAATTTTACATTGGTTGATAGTGTTTCATGCTCTGGTTCGGTAGCTAGTTCAAATAATGACAATCCTAGGCTACAGCTTCTGCAAGCGCAAATAGTTGAGGAAGAGAGACGTCGAGAGCTAGAATTAGAATTGTTTAAAGCCTCGAATGTTACTAGATTAGCTCGAGGACTGGACCTTGACGTGGTGCAGCGGCTTGCGTGCCTCGATGATCCATTGAGCTATACTGGGTGATGTCTTCGTGGCATCTTCAGAGTTACTCATACCAGGTTGGTTAATGGTGAGAAGCCAGACAAACACAGTCTCATTGTCCCTCGCGGACATTGTATACCAGAAGAGGCGTATGAATCCGCAAGGATCACCGGCTCGACTGGTTGGGATGATGTCGGGAGTCCCTGCTTGGTCTCTACCGCGCGAATGGCTTGTGAACTGTACCTACGGTATCCGGCCCCGATAGGTGCGATCCTTAATCTCGCTCCGCTGCCTTGCGGGTTAGGCTTTCGGGCCAAAGGCTTGAGGTGGGAGTCCTCAAGATCAACTCCTCTACTTCGGCCTGGGAAACCGGGTAGTATCACGCCCACACCCAAACAATGACAATAACCGCACTAGAAATTTCTACCTCTATCTCCTCTATTGCTTCTTCTCCACATGTTACCATCCCCGATTCGCTCTCTCTACCTGATGTACGACTCATGCCGTCTAGACAGCCGTCGATTGCTGCAACTCTTCTACGCCCGCGGGTTTCATTTAGGTTAGCTTCGTTTAACGTTCGGACCTTGCTACAACCGGGACAACAGGCCGGTCTTGCACGAACGCTTGAGACGTTAGGCATTGATATCTGCTGCTTATCGGAAACCCGTTTCCGTGACACAAGCGAAGTCTGTCAGTTGGTCTCACCAGCTGAACCAGACAGCAGATTCCACCTGCGCCTCTCTAGTGACCCGGCTGCTTCCTCTGCCGGATTGGCTGGCGTCGGTATCGCGCTCAGTTCCCGTGCTGAGCAATCACTCTTAGAGTGGATTCCCGTTGACAGCAGACTGTGCGGTGCACGATTTCGTGGCCACTGTCGGGTGAACAGGCGGTGCGAAAAGCGGAGGGATTTGTTTGTGATTTCTGCCTACGCTCCAACGGACTGTAGTGTGGATCTCAGTAAGGACAACTTCTATGAGAAGCTGCATAGTTTGTTTCGCAAGGCACGCAGGACAGATGTCGTAATCATGGCAGGAGATCTCAACGCTCGCGTTGGTCGCCTGTCTGAATACGAGCGCCACCTAGGAGGTCCGTATGGGCTGGATGGCGGGCGTTCAGATAACGGAGAACGATTGCTCACATTCTGTGGCGATCACCGCCTCTATCTCTCCAGTACGGCATTTCGGCGTTCCCAGCGTCGAATGGCCACATGGCGCTCACCATCACAGCACGTCTGGTCTCAAATTGGCCACATTGCTATTAGCTACAGGTGGCGTGGTAGCATCAAGGATTGTCGTTCATACTGGACCACCAGTGTGGACTCAGACCATGCGCTAGTCTGTGCGACAGTCAACTTCCAATTTGGGGGTAAGGCACGCGCAAGACGAAATCATGTAGACACTGCCTCTTTGATGCTCCCCGCTGTCAGAACCGAGTTCCATCATGCATTGACCAGGGAGCTCGCAGAAGCACCCCCGTCTGATGTTGAGCAGCACTGGAACTTCGTTCGGACAGCACTGTCCTGTGCTACTTCTGAAAGCTGTTAACCCACCCGCGCTTTGCCACGCTCTTGGATCTCGGCCAGTCACTTGCTTTAATCGATCACCGTCGAACTCTACCCACCGGCACTGAACACAACCGTGCTCGGAGAGAATTCAATACCCGCTTAAAGGCCAGCTTAAAGAATGACCGCGAGTCCTGGTGGACGCAACGTGCTTGTGAGATGGAGGTTGCAGCCGCATCGGGCAATACTCGCAAATTGTTTCAGTTAATTAGAGCTACTGGTTCGAAACTGAATACAGTGAGCGAGACTATTTGCGTAACCGACGGCTCGCCGATCACCAATCTTAGTAGACGCTTGGAACGATGGGCTGAGCACTTTAGTGCTCAGTTCAGCCAGCCACCTCCTCCGACCTCGCCGCCTGAGACACCGATTTGCACGCCTTGGCCCGTTTCCTTAGCCGCTCCTGATCTTCAGGAGGTGAGAGAGGTAATTAGAGCACTGAAGCGCCACAAGTCACCTGGTCCTGACGACCTCCACCCGATTTTGTTTAAGGAGGGAGGCGATCTTGTGGCAGCGGAGTTACGTGATTTGTTTACCAAAGTATGGACTGAGGAGCGGGTCCCGGCGTCATGCATTGGGCGGCTAGCTTGCCGCCCACGTTAGTGCCAGCTGAGTGGGCTCGGTACTTAGAGCTCAACTAAAGATTCCGCGGTGGTCTGAGGATGTGGTGAGTTTTCGCCTGGCAAGCGTTCTCCTTATAAGAAGTCACAAAAATGCAATGATGACATCAGGACGCGGCGGATGAACCTCGCCTCATCAAGTCACTGACCCATGTCATATCTAAGAACATGGTATGGTGCATAAGCGAAAACTGCAGTCACCACCAACGGCTCCGAACACATCCAGCGTCTCCAAGTATTTGACAACCGATGTCTCCACAACAATCTAGGAGTTAGCTGTTACAATCGCATGCGCACCGATTCTCTCCGAAATAAGCTGTTCGGTAGTAATGCACGGATGTGCAATCGTGCAGCATTCATATGCTGTGCGGCTAACATCGTGCTAAATTGATTGGCCAACGGTATTGAGCTGCATGCTGAAACACGCTGCAGTCTCACTACTATTTCTATCCCCCCCTCATATCTGTCTAGGCCTGGGCAACCTGACAGTATCTTAGCCCACGTGCAGTCTCTGACTGTGCGGCACTTTGCCTGGATCAGGCTTGTACTTTCATACATACATCCATACAAATGTTTGATATAGAAGAAGCAATCACCTCATAGGTTCGCTGTTGGGTCACTTTTTTACGGATGCCGTGCCGACATGACTTCCCGAAACAGATTCTTTTTTGCCGACACCACATCCAGATGTGGCGTAAGCTCGGGTGGCCAAACGTCACATTGGCCTAGGGCCAGTTAAAAACAATTACTGTAAACCTTTCCAACGTAGGCGCAGCGCGTCTTTCAGCTGGTGTCCCCGCGATCAGATATCGCAGTTTTATTAACGCGTCAAGGATATTCCGACACCGTGTTCCATGGCGGTCTGCACTAAGCATATTCTGGGAGTGTTTGCTTAACCTTGTATGTTGTCAAGCGGAGTGACGAGAAAAGCTTGTTATGATGCGTGACAGTGAAAGCCGCAAGGAAGCTGCCGTGCTGATGTCGCTCTACTCGTTCACGAAACTTGTTTGAATGTATGTTCCATTCGAGGTGTAGGCAACTCTCCCCAGTTTGTTTGTGCTTACTCTTCTATAGAAGCCGTAGCAATTTAAGTCACACCCTTCCCCATCTTTTAGGATTTTACTTTTTCATGGTTGTGTGGCAGTTAAGCATTGGGTACGCGCTACCGGTGTAATGCTGTCTGTGATGATGATAATGCTGATGCTCCAAACTGGAAATTTCCCGGAAAAGGGCGTAGGAAACGCTTCGTCGGTCACCAGCCACCGATAGGTGCAAAACTCTAGCTACACTGCCTTGTGGGTAAAGCCAAAGCGTTAAAGCTCGGGGTGGGACCTCCTAAAAGAAATCGCCTTTACTTCAGAGTAGTAAACCAGGAGGTATCACGCCAGCGTTCAACGATGATTACAAGGTCGCATAAACTCACTATCAACACTATCTTTGAAAGAACGACTAGCAAACAGGATGTCGTCGATGTCATCATCATCATTATCATCATCATGAAGCACAAGTCTGGAGCCAGACAAAGTGCCAAGCAATATGAAGCAGGAAAAGCAGATAAGCAAGCGCGTGGAAAAGGGAAAGCAGGCGAGCAGAATACGCAAAAGCAAATGCACAAAAAGCAGCTTGTTTTTGTAGTTTCACTGCATGCGATTTTTTGGGTTTGTTTGTTTTTTATGTAAAATAATACCGAATAAAAAATTATGACACACATGATAAAATACACTGGCGCCACTGACTTCGGTTTGTAGCCATATCGCGTAAGGTTTCCAGCCAACTATTAGGTGGATCTTTTGGACCCCACCCAGGCAAACGAATACGCCCAACTGAGCCTAGCGCTACGGTGAGTTTCTTCATCCCAACACGCCACGTCATGGACTGGCCACCCGATCTTTTCTCCCAGCTTCTGTCAGGCTCTGCGAATAAGGCGCGGTACGGTAAACGGTGAGTAGGCATTCTTAATACATGTCCCAATCATCACAAGCGAGCAAGCATCATCATTTCTCTCAGTCCGTGGCCACCTGGTCCTAACACCCGCTTGCAGACATCTATATTTGTAACACGATGCTGCCACCGAATGCGAGCAATTCTACGCAGGCAACGGTTATCAAAAACAGAAAGCCGACGGACATCTTCCGCTCGGATAGACCAGGTTTCGCAGCCATAAATGAGTGTAGCACGCACCACTGCGTTGTACACTCGGCCTTTAGTATGGAATGAAACATCGCGTCGACGCCACAAGTGGCGAAGGTTAGCAAACGCTGCACCCGCTTTGCGAACACGATGTGAGATCTCGTCTTCGACACAACCTCCAGCGGAGATACAACTGCCAAGGTAAACAAAGCTGTCGACCAATTCAAGATTGACATCGCACACAGTTAGGTTTGGAAGAGAGCCGCTCCAATCCTGGGTAAGTGTTTTTCACTTGTTAGGCGCAAAGCACATGCCATACCTTGAAGCTTCAAATGCCAGGCGGTCCAGGGCTTGTTGCATTATATGAGGGTCATCTCCCAGAAGTGCGATGTCATCGGCATACTCTAGATCGGTCGCTCGCTCACCCGGCAGAAGTTCAACACCTGAGCCCACCAGGCCAGCTAAAGCTTTTCTCAGGACATCGTCGATCGCGAAGTTAAAAAGGAACGGCGAGATAGGGCAGCCCTGCCGCACCCCGCTGGAGATATTGAACGAGGACGACAATTGTCCGTACGCTCGAACCCTGCCCGAAGTTTGGCAATATAATGCTTTCAAGATCCAAACATACTTCTCGGGCACTCCATGTCTCAGTAGACAGTTCCAAAGACTTTCACGATCGATTGAATCGAATGCCGCTCGGATGTCAAGGAATACCACGATAGTTGGTTTACGAAAAGTGTGGCGTTGCTCCAGTAACTGACGGAGTGTGAAAATTTGATCTATGCACCCTCGGCCGGCACGAAACCCAGTTTGCTCCTCACGGATTTGCTCTTCCCGTTTGGTACTCAATCGGTGAAGCAGAATGGACGCCAGTATTTTAGGAGCTACTGAAATGAGACTGATACCCCGATGATTTTCACAGGAATCGCGCCGTCCCTTTTTGAAAATAGGAGCAATTACTGATTCTCTCCAAGGGATCGGAACGCGTTCCTCAGCCCATATGTTGGCGAACAGCGCTTGAAGTTCGCGAACTAAAGCGAAACCGCCATCTTTTGAACAATGACGGAAGCAAAGCATCAGCACCTGATGCCCGATGGCGCTTAAGGCTCCGGACTACACTGTAAATCTCTGATTGAGTCGGAGCCTCAAGAGAAATCGACCATGGGGTACAGTGTTCCGTATTCTCGAAATCAGTGGGTGCAGAAGGCCAGTTAAACTGTGCTTCAAAATGTTCTGCCCATCGCTCCATGCGTCTGTGCATGTTAAAAACTGGCAAACCATCTGCTTCACGTATCAACTCACTGATGCCTGGTCGCCCGCTTCCAGTTGTTCTGATGAGTTGGAACAATTTTCTGAAATTGCCTACAGCTGCCGCAGATTCCATTTCCGTAGCCTTAGAACTCCACCAACTTTCCCTGTCGGTTCTCAAACTGGCAACCAGTTTACGTTTAATAAGCCTTCGTGACGCATCATGTATGCTATCAGCAGAAAGCAACCGACGTTGGTCCATTAATTGGAGAGAATTCGCAGAAACCCAGTGCTGAGCTACACGGGAAGTCAACCCACAACTATCCAACGCGGCTGTTTCCAAGGAGGTTTGAATCCCACTCCATTGGTCATCGATACTATTTTGGGGAACTGTAGACAGATGCAGACTCAAATTGGCCTGAAACCCTCGGAGAACCGGGAGATCGTTAAGCCTAGCAACATTCAACTGCCTTGCAACATTTCTACGTTTCCCACCAAAACGCATCGAGAGCTTAGCACAGACTAACGCATGATCGGACTCTAGACAGGTGCCCCAGTAGGAGCGGCAATCTTGCACACTCCCTCGCCAGGAGTAGCTGATAGCAATATGGTCAATTTGCGTGAACAAGGCCGCCGATGGAGATCTCCAAGTGGAGCAGTGACGCTTCGAATGGCGGAAGTTAGTGCTGGCAAGGTACAGTCTGTGCTCTGAGCACAAGTTAAGCAATCTTTCGCCGTTGTCATTACGATGACAATCGAGACCAAACCGTCCACCCACGAAATGCTCGTTTAAGGATAGACGGCCAACACGTGCATTCATGTCTCCAGCTAGGACAACGATGTCACTCCTCGATGCAAGTCTAATGAGTTCTTGTAATCTTCCATAAAACTCATCCTTGTCACGTTCAGAGCTACAATTAGTCGGTGCATAGGCAGCAACCACAAACAGGTCGCGGGATTGGTTGCGAAATCGGCCTTTTTTGCACGAACCCTGTAGTCTTACTGCACAAAGGCGACTGTCGACTGGGATCCAGTCTAACAGTGCGACCTCAGCTCGCTCACTCAAGACGATTCCGACACCAGCTTGACCAGATACCATGGCATCGTCATCAGTGGACAAACGTAGCTAGTGTGACTTATGTAAGTTCGAAGGGTTATACAATCGTGTAACTGAGCTAGAGTTATGTATGCGTGTTTCCGACAAACAGCACACATCGACGTCGAGGCTATCAAGCGTGCGAGCCAAGGCTGCCTGCTGTCCGATGCTAGCTAAAGTCCGTACATTAAACGCAGCTAATTTGAATGGTACGCGTGGGCGGAAGAACGCTCTGAAGGCATTCGAAGCAGGCAAAATATTCGAAGTAGCTGAATTTGGAAACCTCGATGAACAAGCTGCACTTCTGTCAGGGCTAACCAAAGAACCACAAAACGGAAAACAGTTATTAAAAAGTTTGCATGCAGTGTGAGATCATGTAAAGCATTTTGAGCAGAGAGCAAGAGCAAAGAGCGTGAGAGCACGGGATCTGTCATTTTTACCTTTATTTTCATAATTGCTTGTGGGCGTGATACTACCCGGTTGCCCAGGCCGAAGTAGGGGGTTAGCTTAGGGGGCCCCACCCGGAGCCTTTGGCTAAAAAGCCTGAACCACAAGGCAGTGGCTTGAGACTGAGTTTGTCTGACCTCTATCCATCGACCTTCCTGGTATGAGTAGCTCTGCTGGCACCAAAAGGCACCACCCAGTATAGCTCAATGGGTCATGAAGGTACACAAACCATCGCACCACGTTAAGGTCCAGTCTCAGCGCGACATACATACATACATACATACATACATACATACATACATACATACATACATACATACATGCATACATGCATACATGCATACATACATACATGCATACATACATACATACATACATACATACAAATACATACCGACACGTTAAGCGTAAAGAGAACTTTGAACTGAAGCGAAACGGCTCACAGATCACTGAACAGCTGAAGCATCGTCACCGTGACGTGATTGTAAATAAGATTAGAATGGTATATGCTGACTGAACGTCGATAAAACACCCACACGGGTAAATCAGTGAAAAATTTGGGATGAGTGAAGAAAGAAGTAAGTGCTCATTTTGTGATAGCAAACAGGTTGTGCGAACAAATTCAATCTCACCAATGTCAAGCAGTGATGCATCTGGAGAAGCTAGAATGAAAACGGGAAACGGAGGTAATATGGCGTAATGGTTTAACCCGGGCACAGCGCGGAAACGAATCACATCCAGAAGCCGTGGTGAAATATTGACAGGATTGTACGAGCAAAATGTTGAAATAGGCAAACGCAACACTAGGGGGAATATCTAGGTCCCGCTTGAAATACCCTGCAAGGAAGCAGCGCTATGTAACAGATAATTGGATACTGTCTGTGTTTTGTTTCGAGGCAGTTTCTGGCTAGACGGTTTACGCGGTCTATCACAATATTGATCATCCTTGCAAACAAAACCGTGTAAATGAAGCAGGATTGACAATGAGTCATTGGTGTTTGAAGGTGGGTATGCGAGTCTTTTTTCGACCGCATTTAATACCGAAACTTGGCCTGATTTGATCTTTTTTATTCCAGGTGGTGTATCGGGTTACAACAGCATGAGTTACAGTTCGTTCTTTATGTTTGTGATAAGTCATCAGTACCAAGTTCTGGAGGTATTCACAACGGTCCACATTTGAATCACTGGACTCGAGTTTCGGTCTTATTTTAGCCCATCGATAGTGCATTTAATCTGCATCGAGTCGGACTCGAACCCGGGACCATCACCATTGTCGTCACACGCCTAACGGGGTGGGTTAGCGTCCACCGTTTGTCTGATTGCGATTTAACATTCATGAATTTTCCCAAAAACTGGCACATTTGAGTAGTGGTGTATGTCCAACCAGTCGAGAGGAGCCAGCAACATATGTATGGTTGCCAAACTGAACAGATTTCCTTGGCAGGTCTTCCCATCAGATAATGTGTAAGCTAACACCGATTAAATCTGACGGGCATTGGTGTTTCGAATGATGTAAAGAGTTCGTTCTTGATGTTCCTGACTACTCATCTGTGGCAGAGGATATGCACTGCTGATTACCTCAAACAAGAGCGAAACTCGAGTCAAATGTGAACCGTTGCGATCAACATTGTAAATATCTCGAAATACTTGGCACTGATGAGTAGTCACAAACTTATTGAGTTACAGTAGCTGGAGCAATAATATTCTTTAAACGATAGAGCGCTACGCCCGGCCCGCTTTTTCCTGAACAAATGGTAGTTTAAACTGATTTCATAATTTCTCTTGCACTGTTTGATTAATGGGAGGGTGTTGTCCGGTGGAGTAGCGAGAAAATCTTGTTAGGGTGCATGGCAGTGAAAACCGCAAGGAAGCAGTCATGCTGATGTCGCTTTACTCGTTGCTAAATTTGAATCAAAACGAACAACTTCAAGGCGATTGACATTTTTTACAAAAAGAATCAATGCAAACAAGATCACAGGTGTCCATGGTGTCAGATAAACTTGTGTTGTGCACAATGAACATGATATCGATACAGCAGAAAACATTACGGCCGAACAAGTGATAAACAAACAATGCTATATTCATCTTAAGCAAGGCACACAGAGAGATAGTGGCGTGAGTTTACTACAATATGCAACGAATAAAAAGCCTAGGGCCAACAATGGACAGAAAAGAATGGAACAAGAATGCTTAAGAGCATGCGTTTCCATATACCCCATGACCGGTTACCTGCTGTTTGTACTAACCAGGTAGGGACAGTAGGATCAGTATACGTATGCGATTGAAACAGTGGAAGAATGGTAAACAAGTTGCCCTTGTAAGCCCCTGTTGAACAGGGTTCTTACTGTATCTACCTGATGATGACGGTAAACAGCCAGAAACCGGTTGTGGCGTGTAAGTGAAGCGGATGTGAGCACCACAATAGAATGGAACAAGGTTCGCTAAACCTAATTTTACTGTATGTGCCTGATATTGGCAGACAACGAAAAACCGATTGTATCGTGTGCAAGTGCGCAAGATGTGCGCAAAATACGAAAATGGAACATACACTCTGGGGTTCGTTCACCCGGGTCTTCGGTCCAAGCGACAGACTTCGCAAGACGATTTAACCTGCTTGATTGGGGATGCTTTGCTTTGATGTTCGCTGCACTGTCTGAAACGGGTGTCGTGGAGCTCATGGTTGTAGTTTTGTAACCGCGTCGGCGAGCGGAAAGCAGCGGTTCGAGTAATTGTAAAAAGATCATGTACAACGTCAACGCAGAAATCACGACCAGGATCAAGCAGACGACAACCTACGAAGGAAATACTTGTTAAAAAACCACACGATGGATGTAGTCACGATAAGAGAAATAACAGCGGCATGAATGGTAGTAAAGGGTAGAAAAAGATGCGAAGGGACAAGGCGCGATAATGGGTGATATTTTCATATCGTAAAATGCTTCCTGATAAGAAAATAGCGTTACAGATCACGTTTTGCTGCGCGCCGTAATCAAACTACACCTCAGTTCTCGTCTGAGGCCCCGCGCCAACAAACACATTAATCTAATAATGCCTTTGCTAACAAAGAAGACGGAATAAAACGTTTCATTGGTAAACACATTATAAACACACCATCTCTAAAACACCTGATTCATGATCAAAATCAATATGCGTGTGTTAACCGTGCCTGGTTTACTCAAAGTGATTCATTATTACTACCATAAACGAAATGATATTTAGTAAAAGCACGCTACATATTTCATATAAGTAGCTATGCGAATCAATCAATGTGAAATGCCAAACAAAAATCAGTCGACATAAATACACCATATTTCGGCAAACGTTCACATATGTATGAAAGCACACGCCTGATCAAGGCAAAGTGCCCCACAGTCAGAGATTGCACGCGGGATAAGATACTGTCAGGTTGCAGATGCCTAGACAGATATGAGAAAGAAAATGAACATGGTAGTAAAACTGCAGTGTGTTGTAGTATGCAGCTCAATACAGGCGGCCAATCAAGTTAGCATGGCGTTAGCCCTACAGCACAGAAGTACTGCATAATTGCACAATCGTGCCGTTCACACACGACGTTCACATAGATGCAACTAGGGTACACAATACGTACCTTGATCATTGTCGTGTTTCGAACTTGATATTTGCAATCACAATAAGGACAAAGACTGGATTCTGGACCAAGCATCATTTTGCAGTTGCTAAATGAAGGTAAATGTACAAGTGGTACACCAACCATTGATCCGCAGCAATCGCTTTGACGAAAATCTTCCCAGTGGGTTTACTTTCATTATATGAACCGTGGCGATCGACACACACGCATTTGCAGCGTGCATCTTCGTACGAAGCCTGTGGTAAACATGATCAAAAGGAGCCCGGAGACTAACCATGGCGACGGATGTCCAAACGAGGAGAGGAAGAGTTAATGTTAAAAGAGTCATTATACTGAGGTGAAGTTTGACGTTTGCTGGAAAAATCAGAATAAGTGTAATTCGACGATACAAGTGCGTTCGGTGTAGAGATAACAAGTGTAAAGCGTTGAAGATGGAATTTATGCACAAAATAAAAAGCGTAAATTTAAGCGAAATGAAGTACAGTCTGGTGCATTATGTGTATGTATGAAAGCACAAGCCTAATCCACGCAAAGTGCCGCACAGTAATAGACTGCACGTGGGCTAAGATACTATCAGGTTGCCCAGGCCTAGACAGATATGAGAAACAAAATATAAATTGAAATGGAAGTGAGACTACAGCGTATTTTAGAATGCAGCTCATTACCGGTGGCCAAACAATTTAGAACGGTGTTAGCCGCACAGCGCAGAATCGCTGTACGACTGCACATCCGTGGACTGAGATTAGATCGTGTAGAGTTGCCCACAAATAGCTAGAGTAGGCAATTGAATCGCAATGAACTTTTTACAAAAAACTGAAAAATTGATATAATGGGGCTACAATTTGTGTTATACTTATGTGAAAGCGACACTGATCATGTTTGGTCAAGGATAAACATTTACAAATAAACAAGAAAATGCTGAAGTGCGTACAGTGCAATCTCTATACCAAACGAAACAAGAAAAGGCGAGAAAATAATGAACTGAAAGGTGCGCCTCCATGATGTATAAGTTCAGACTCTGAAACTTGGGCGGTGGTACAAAATGTGATTGAGATCACACTGGCTTATATATTGCCAGATAAAACGCATGCATATGGATGATTCCATTAATGTTCAGCGAAAATCAGTCAGTCCTGATTTCATCTTAGTTGCAATTTTGAGCCACATGGGTTTTAAGCAGTAGCAGGATATTTACCTACTTCATAACTGTTGATAATCAAGTCACCTGACTGCTTTCAGGCTGTTACAGATACTTGATCAACAAATCGTCTTTTTAAACGATTTGACAAGAAAGATACTAAACTGTTTCACTTTTCCTCTCTTCTTTTCTTATTGACTTCGTTTAGGTACAAAAGCTAGTTACGCATACAAGCTTCCCTTAAAGGAATCACTGGTGTGCTGAGTATATTGTAAAGAATGAAATCTAAGCCTGATCCATGCAAAGTGCCGCATAGTCAGAGACTGTACGCGGGATAAGTTACTGTGAAGTTGTTTAGACCTAGGCACGTATAAGAAGTTAAACTTGAAATGATAGTTAGACTCCAGCGTGTTTCCGCATGCAGATCAATACCGGTAGCAAACCAATTTAACAAAGTGTCAGCTGCGCAGTATGTATTTATGCCTGAGAGAACACGCTCGATCTAGGTATAGTGCCGCAGTCACAGACTGCACGTAAGCTAAGGTTTCACAGGGCTAGGCGAATGTGAAAACGAAAATAAAATAGAAATGTTAGTAAAACTCCAGCATATTTCCACACGCAGCTTACTACCAATGGCAAATCAATTTATGGTATGGTATGAAGGCACAAGTCTAATCCAGGCAAAGTGCCGCGCAATCAGAGACTGTGCGTGGGCTAAGATACTGTCAGGTTGCCTAGGCTTAGACAGATATGAGAAAGAAAATAGAAAAGGAAAGGAAATGGAAGTGAGACTCCAACATGTTTCAGAATGCAGCTCGCAACCTGTAGCAAATCAAGTTAGTTCGGTGTTAGCCGCACAGCACAAAGTACAGCACGATTGCCCATCCGTGCAAATCAATTTAGCATGGTGTTAGCTGCGCAGCACAGAAGTATGACAAGATTGCAAATCCGTGCAGGTAGGAATACGCTGCAAGATATTGGCATATTTAATCGCGCATCATGCTTTCTTTTTTTCACCAATTTGGTGAAAGGGTGTCCTATCTAACGGTAGCTCTAAAAGTCGCGTGGTCGGCGCAGTTATCCTGTGAGCTTATAATCGAATCATTCAAAAATGGATAATACCAGGGCCTGTTGACCCACCGCATGCAAAGTTTGTGAGAGTACATTCAATATAGCTTGCTGTAAAGAGTGTCCAGAATGTATACATGAATGTGAAGGTGCAGAATTAATGGAGCAAACATCCCGAATTCTCACGTTCTTCAGGTATACGGAAAACAGGCGAGCATTCCATAAGCTCACGAGGGCAGCGGAGCCATCGTCCATCGGAATCTCCTATTTGTGTTGAGCTTCTAGATGAAACGTAGCTCTAATATCGATGTTGGGCGAGTCTTGGTTCAAAACGGACTTCTGCAACATAAATATTAGAAACCGCTGTATTTTATGCCTTCTTATAATCGGGCCACGCCACACGAAGGAACAAGCTTATGTGTCCATCTAGCGTCGTGGTGAAATGCGCTGCGATAGGTTAGGGCTGACCACTATCGAGGTTTAGCCTCTTCCGGGTACTAAGAGAGAAAATCAATCCAAAAGTAAAAAATATTGCTATTGATTGAATCCCACATTTTATCCACGTGGTCTAGCCTTTGCCATGGAATCAGCGCTGCTGCCTGTAAAGAAACTGCATTGTCAACGCTATGAAAACTCGATTGTGGATTTACCGGTATTGAGCTGTATGCGGAACAAAGCTGGATTTGCACTACCATTTCTTTTTTCATTCTCATATCGCCCTAGGTCTTGACAACTTGATAGCATCTTGGTTCACGTGCAGTCCCTACCATAGTGGCAATTTGCCTGGAAACCAAATAGCGATTTTCTTACGTGTGGTATTCCCACCGTTTTGGCGCGGTCGGATACAATAGATTCCATTACTTTGGAAAGCACAGGGAGCAGAGTGACTGGGCGGTAATTCGCAGGATCACTGCGGTTTCCACATTTATAGATCGGGGTAATGATCCCCTGTTTCCAATCTTCAGGAACATGGGAGGTATCGAACAGACGCTGGAAGTACATGGAAAGTGGTTCACAAAGTTGCGCAGCAACCGCACGCAATGCTTTCGGTGTAATCCGGTCTACTTCAGGTGATGAATTTTCACGGAGCTGCATGATCTTTCTATATACACGTTCAGCGGTGAACAGAATAGTAGAGGGTGGGGTGATATTCAACGAAGATGGTTGGCAATTCTGGAATACCGGCATGTAGTGATCCTTCAGGGTATTTGCGGCTTCCATAGAAGTCGATGTGGAGCCGCCTTCAATTTTCGGTGGGGGATACCGGTTTTCACTTTTCTTTTGTCATTTATATGACGGTATAGCAGTTTTCGGTTGTTCAGAAACTGTGCAGTTAACTTGTTATGGTAATCCAGCTTATCTTGACGCACTAGAGACATACAGTGGTTGCGTAATTGTCGATATGCTTCCCAATTTCGCACACACTCTTCCGATCGGAACATACGCCGCGCAGCGTTTCGGTAGCAGATCCACTTACGAGTTCTACTACGAATGAAAGTACGTAGGATACGTCATTTGTCTGTTTTGGAAGTCAATGATTGTTGCAGTAGAAAGTGCCACTGGTAGACAAACCTAGACCAGGTGAGCTCAGGATTGCCGTTGAAATTGTTAGCAGTGACAATTTCTTGAAAAGCGTTGTAGTCAGTGACTATCCGTAACAGGGGTACCTCCTCGTCGAGGAATTGGGCGTAAGAAACGAAAAAATGTCAGGACGACGTGGTCGCTCTCCCTAAGGGCGGTTCATAATGAATTTCTTTTCATATCAGTTCCTCGTTAGTCAGCACTAGATCGAGTAAAGATGGACAATCGACACTCCGAAAGCGTGTAGCAACATTAACGGTGTACAAAGGATGGCTGCTGATGAAATCATCCAGATCCGCAGCAAACGTATTTGGGCTGGGTTCGCCGACGACTTCAGGAGAGTTGAAATCCCCCATCAGCAATGCGTGCGTGTAGGGTAGTGATAAGGCGAAGCGAATGGATGCAAGAATGACATTGTTATACGGTTATACGGTTCTCTGCCGTGTATAAGTTTATGATTGCATACCTCGGTTTCTAGAAGATTAAATTGTTATGATTATGAATGTTAGATCCGATTGTAAGAATATCAAAAGACGAAGGCCCGAGAACTAGGCTTTAATCTTCTAGAAACCAAGGTATGCAATCTGGAATATAGAACGGTAATACTAAGTTTCGAAATAGGAATACAGTTAGTAATAGAAAACAGGAACGGTAAAATATCATCACAGACATCATCAATGGAGCGTTGAGTATTCGGCGGACGATAAATTACCGCAATGAGTGCAGTCCTTATTTTTAAGTTGCAAGCGACACCAAAGTGAGTCCACCACACTAAGTTGCTCTTGCGGGAGAACCTCACAAGAAAGACGTGAATTATAGTATAGAAGAACACCGCCCCCTTTAGTTGGACGATCGTTCCTGAGAATGGACATATCAGTGAGAGAAACCTCGTCATCAGTGATCGAAGAGCTTAGCCATGTTTCGGATACAGCTATTATGTCAAAATGACGAGCAGCATGCCTCAAGTGAAGTTCTGCAAGTTTGCTGAGTAAACCCTGCGCGTTCGTGTAGAGATAGTTCAAGCCCTCACGCGTAATGTTAGGAGCAGCATCATTTATACGAATATCTAGAATATCTAGACCGCCGATCCCGTTTGGGTCGGCTCTTGTGAGTTTTTTTGGTTCGTCGAGTCCGTCTGCACCATATTCGTTTCGGTTAATGAAAGCAGTGGCGTCAATCGCAGTTTACTGTTAATCCGCTTTTCCAGGGCCGAGCGAAGACGAACTTCTGCTGGAGCACAATGCCTTTGTCGATACCATTGTTGCAAAGCGTCATTCACCATAGATTCAGATTGAAAGGTGACCTTAAGTATGCGAGGACCAGATCCTTTGTAGCTGGGAGAAGCTGGCAAACGCTTCAGGGAAGTAGTTAAGGTATCGGTAATTTTACTCAATTGCTGTAAGAAGCGCCACTGTTCGCAATCATGAGTGGTGTTTTTGTTAGCATCACTATCATTCAGTTCAGGAACGCCATGAACAAAGATGCTTTTTTGTCACTTTCGTGTTTCCAATCGTAATTCTCTTGCTTTTTCGCTTGCCTATCTGCCCATGATATATCGGGGAATATACGGATGGGGGACGAGCTGTTTCGAAGCATGTAAGCGGATAGAAGAACGGATTCAACATCTGCTAACGATTTTAACACGATGCGCAACAATCTTGGCTCACCAACGTGTGCCGATTTCTGGTGTCTTGACAAGCGGACCATGCTAGCCGGTTCTATGTTAAGGCTTAGCTCATGACAACTTTTTCCATTGTTTCACATCTTCCGATTGACGCGCTATGAAGCTGGGTGAATCAGTCTCGGGGACATTGGAGCAAATCACGGTAAGTGCCTCCGCTCGTGCTATCGAAACCTTTGACGTCACTGCCATGTGACTAGAAGAAGCTCGCACGGTCAGAGCATTATTGATGCTTGTGCCGTTTAGCGGTTTGGGTCTGCCAGCTACAACACTAGATTGCTTTGTGCTGATCTATTGTTGTACATGGATGGGATGAGCCTGCGTGACGGGGGGTCTAACTAATGACTTCTGTGCTAGTGGAAGTGATGTAACAACAGCAAGGCTTGAAGTAGTATGCTGTTCGTTAAACATATTTTAAAGTTTATGAAGACGGCCTTCGAGGGTAATGTTAGTCTTGGACTGTTGATCTATCATATGCAGTAGACTTCGAGCCATAGAGAGATTAGTGCACGCGCTACAAAACTGGATCCTCGAGTATCTTTAGCGTTAGAACAAAGTTTTGTTTTTGATTTAACAACAACCATGATGACAAAAGCAGAATAAAAAATAGAAATCTGTCACGAGCGATGATATTCAACTTGCGCGCCTTGACCTTCGGTTGATGTATGTAATCAACTAGATGGCGACAGATCCTTTCCCTAATAAGTTTCTCCAGGATTTTACATAGGATGCTAGTAAGACTTACAGGTCTGTACTTACAAACTAAGGATCGACTGCCACCTTTATGTATCGGGATCACATTAGCCAACTTCCAAATACTCGGAATATATCCATGTTACAAGGAAGCGTTAAAAATACGACCCACTGGATCTGATAATATTGGCGCCAGGTTCTTTATAATTTGAGGGTGAATGTCGTCTGGGCCAGCAGATTTATTGGGGTTGGTTGCTGCAAGAGCAAGTTTAACCTCATCATAGAACACAGGATTTCCACAGGAACTATTCGATTTAACCGTAGGTTGCCTTTAACCGGTTGTTTTACACTCACCGGATCTTTAAGCATCCTTAGCGTTAGAAAAAATTTTCGTTTTTGATTTACCAACGACGATGGTGACAAAAACAGAATAAAAATTGGAAATCTGTCACGAGCGATGATATTCTACTTGCGTGCCAGAAGTTTTTTAGTACTGAACCTTGTTGGACCCAACTGGTAGCTTTCGCTAATTCCGATGTAGTATTGCCTACACGGACCTGAAAGGATCAATCACGGAAAAACTGGTTATCCCATCGTGAAGCTTGACAGATTCGCCTTTGGCCGCGAGCTTCAACCATAAGAACTGTAACGAAGCGTCATTCCTTCTGTATTTTTCGTATTTTGCGCCAATATTATCGTTTGCTTTCATATCGCACAACGTAGAAAAGCATGTCAAAGTCTTTGTTCGTTCCTATTGTGAATAAGAATGGTAATGCTGATTATTCTATTTTATATTATATTCATACTCAATCCTATTGTTTTGTCGCACTCTACGCCGCGTTCGTCGGAGTTCGTTTCCCCATTGACCTCCGCTAGCTGCCGCTACGCGGCCATCGTCTTCCTGCCAACCGGCTGCGCATCCACACAAGGACCTGTGTAAAATCATCTAGCGACCCAGCTGCGCATCAACCACAGGACTTGTCCACAACATTCCATTTTACTGCGTGACTTACCAGCAACGGCTGTGAATCATTCCATACACCTTTGTATTCCGACTTCCGGAGTTCTCATTTGGTGTGTGTGCTATCATTGTGCTTGTGGTCAACCGAAGCTTTACCTCAACCGCTACGGAACCAGTGACTCACCGAGTCAAGGGCCTCAATAAAGTTTAAGTAGAAGGCCGGTAGGAATTATTTCACATTGAAATAATTCCTTAATAATTCTAAAAGTAAGTTTATTTCCATAAACTTTTTTCATCACGATGCCCCGTGTCGTTTTGTTTGAAGCAACTGAACACACACTTGCGCTTCCTACAGCGTGAACGTATGACTACCTACGTGGTACTGAACCACTATTTACTTGTTTTCAGATTACTGACCCAGCACATTTCTTCTCTTTTCGGTTATTCACTGCTTTGATCATCTACAACGAGCAATTATCCCGGTGAAGAAATAACAAGGGTCAAATATATTGCTAGCGATAATCCGAGTGGACCACACGAGGGTTACGTACGTCTGTTGTCGATACTGTTGTCCTCCTAATTTGCGTAAATATAATTATATATATTTATACATAATTTCACACACCTCATAATCCAATGAATAATTCTTATTCACGCAACACTCGGGTAATCTGCTACAAACTGGTGAGCCCGTTATTATTATTTTGCTCCATTGCGTACTCGTCATGTCTACCGGCAACGACGCTGCTATTAATTCTAATGACGAATTTCCCCCTTTCAGGATTTCAAACCCGTGAGTTTGGTTTGTTTTGGTCGAAACTCTGTTCGAGAGCTTTCGCATAAAATCACAGGATACCAAGTTCGCTAAGGTTACGGCTAACCTTTCTACGGAGGTCGCATCCGAAGTGATCGATATCCTGGACACCAACCCAATAGAAACCCCATATGACAAATTGAAGGACGCAATTTTCCAACGCTTCGGTACTTACAACGAAGCGCGCTTACACCAACTTCTCCAGGAGACGGAGTTAGGCTACCAAAAACCGTCACAACTATTGATGCATATGCGCTCGCTCGCATGCGACAACAATATTGGTGATTCTGTGCTAATGCACATATTGACCAAGTGCCTGCCTGCTTGCACCAGGGCTGTCCTATCCGTACAGGACACAGACGCACCCCTGGAGAAATTAACACTCGCAGCCGACAAGGTTCACGAGTGACTCACAAGCAATGCCCTAGTGCAAGTGGTGACCGCAGACACGCCACAAGTGACAATGGACGCACGCGTGGTTCGTTTGGAGGACGCAATTGAACGTCTCATGCTATCAATACAGACGACGTATCAACAGCGTAACCCTCAACGGCAAATACGTCGTCAACAGAACAATGACGCACGCGCTTCGCGCCAGGCTGTTCACACAGGGTTCTGCATGTATCATAAACAGTTTGGTACTAATACCAGGTACTGTGTGCAGCCCTGCTTGGTCCCCAACGCCAGTCAAGCTACGGCGGGAAAAGAGCAGGCTAGCCAGTAATCGCGACGGCTGCAGCTGGCCACACCGCAAGTCGCCTTTTTATATTGACAATTCACCGACAGGTCTACGTTTCCTGATTGACACAGGAGCGGAGGTTAGCATCATTCCACCACAGAGTGAAAGCACTCACATGGACTCAACTGTCGTCAATCTGCAAGCGGTAAACGGGACACGTATTAAATCGTATGACCAGCGACTCCTTCTGCAAATCTCGGTTTGGGCAGAAATCTTCCATGGACATTCATCGTCAACGACGTTCCTCAGACGATCACCGGAGCCGAACTCCTGACAGTGTTCGGGTTAGTAGTCGACGTTCAGCGCAAACAAATGTTGGACAGAAAATCCGCAGTACGAGTAACATGGAAGACGACATCGATCAATTCGATCGGACTGAAACTCGCCCTACCTGACGACAAGTTTGCAATCCTGCTTCAAGACTACCCGGCTGCACGCCAGAGATCCGATACGGCATTGCTCACCCCATCCTCACGACCGGGCCGCCTACGAACGCAACACCATCACGATTGTCCCCCGACAAGCTCACCGTTGCCAAAGCAGAGCTCAAGCAATTGCTACAACTCGGGATTATTTGAAAATCTAATATCCCATGGTTATAGCCTCTGCATATGGTTTTGAAGAAATCGGGCGACTGGAGACCATGTAGTGATTGCATAGGCCTTAATAAGCTCACGCCGCCTGACAGGTATCCCATACCTCACATTCAGGATTTCTCCCTAAGCGCCTGCGACAAAAAGATTTTTTCCAAAATCGATCATGTTCGCGCCTACCATCAAATCCCTGTATCAGACGCCGAAGTTCCGAAGACGGCTTTCACGACAGCTTTAGGTCAATACGAGTTCCTTCGCATGCCGTTTGGACTCAGAAACGCCGCTCAAACTTTCCAGCGCTGCATCGACCAAATCATGCGAGTTCTACCATTCACCTTCGCCTACATCGATGACATTCTTGTCGCTAGTGAAATCCACGTACAGCATATGAACCATCTTGGACTGGTTTTTCAGCGCCTTCAGCGATACAACGTCGTTATCAACCCGGCAAAATGAAAATTCAGCCGACCAGTCTTAGGAATCCTTGAACGGACAATCGATTCTCGTAGAATCACTGCCATTCCGCTGAAAATCTCGGCGATTGAATACTATCCCACTCCAACGTCTCTTCGTCAGCTACGTCGATTCTTAGGATTCATATACTTCTACGGCGCGGACAAATGTCGACCGTTAACCGATCTTTTCCGGGTTAATCCAAAGAAGTTTAACATGACAACGGAAGCTATCTCCGCGTTTCAATCAGTTAAAGCCTGTCTCAGCACGCTCATTTCGCTGGCTCATCTCTCCACGGACAGTCGAGTGAAACTCGTGCTTATAACAGACGCTTCTCAGTTCAGTTCAGTTCAGTTAAGTTAGCACAGGACGATATGTGGCAGAGTCGCCAATCGAGCGTCCAGAATACTTCCGGTGGTAAGCCAAAAGAGCGTCCACCACTTCGAATAGTAGGTTCAATATTCTTCTGGTATGACTTGGCTGGAATGCAACAGAAAAACTCCCTCACCCAATAGGTGAGGAGAGACATTAGCGCGTTCCAACGACAAATTGAAGAACAACTATAAAATTAGGGATAAAAATTGGGAAACACAGAGCGCCAGATCGAGTCTAGTCTATCTTTGAAGCACGTTACTGAAGTAGAACAAACTACCTCTTCGGGCAGACAGTTCCAATGATTCACTACCCCTTCGCTAAAGAAGTGCTTACGTGCATTAGACCTGACATGTTGTTTTGCCAGTTTCAGTGAATGGCCTCGAGTACCTACCACTGGCGCAAGAGCATACATATCAGCCGGATCAATAGAACTAAAGCCTCTAACGATTTTAAAGGTCTCGATCAGATCCCCACGTAGTCGCCTTCTTTTTAGCGAGAAGAGATCTAGACTCAACAGTCGTTGTTCATACGACTTCCCAGATTGCCCTTTAATCATACGAGTAGCTAGGCGCTGAACACCTTCAAGCGTGGCAATGTCCTTTTCCAAGTAAGGAGACCAAGTTTGAACGCAATACTCGAGATGAGGTCTCACTATCGCTTTATACAATGGGATGAAAACCTCCGGGGACCTGCAGGATAAAACTGATAGGAGGCGAAAGAGCTGGTTCCTAGCGCGTTGTGCAGCAGCTGCACATTGATCAGCCCATTTAAAGTCCGCTGAAACCGCAATACCTAAGTCCCGGACTTTTGATACCCCAGTTATCTCCAGTATGTTATCAGGTCCAGCAACCTGCAGCTTCGTTGCAGCTTTGGACAGAAGATAGCTTTTGGAGAAGTTGACTGGTAGATCCCACGTGGAAGACCACTTGATGACCTTTTCTATATCCTCAAAAAGATCCTGTTCGTTCAGCGATCCGATAAACTTGACATCGTCTGCAAAAATATAGCAGGGACACTTAAGCGAGGATGCCAAATCATCGATGAAGATAAGAAAGAGTAGTGGGCCTAGTACTGAACCCTGCGGGACTCCACTAACAACTCCTGCTTTCGCGGAATACATATTGCCTATGCGAACGCGAAAATACCGATTGCTCAAGAAATTTGTGATCCAGTTCTTTAGAGGGCCATCGATACCTATTTGTCCAATCTTCATTGCAAGCAACCTGTGGTTTACCGAGTCAAAGGCTTTACAGAAGTCCAAGTAGAGAACTTCGACCTGGTGGCCTTTATCTAGCCTCCTAGTGACCTCATTAGAAAACATAATAGGTTCGTTAGGCAAGACTTCCCTTTTAGAAAACCATGCTGAGCAGAGTTTAGCAAAGAACCAGAGACAAGGTGGCGACAGATCCTGTCCCTAATAAGTCTCTCTAGGGTTTTGCAAAGGATACTAGTCAGACTTACAGGTCTGTAGTTGCAAACTGAAGATCGACTGCCACCTTTATGTATAGGAATCACATCAGCCTGCTTCCAAGCACTCGGAATATACCCATACCTTAAGGATGCGTTAAAAAGGCGACCCACCGGTTGTGCTAATACAGGCGCCAGGTTCTTAATAACTTGAGGGTGAATACCATCCGGTCCCGCAGATTTATGTGGATTTGTAGCTTCAAGCGCAAGCCTAACCTCATTATCAGTGAAAATTATTTCATCGAGGTTAGGAACGCTATCTGACCTTATGTCCCCTGGCATATTCGGGAGATCAGTTTGGCGATCAGGCCTCTGAACAGCTCGAAAATGTTCGAGAAAAGCCGAAGCCTTTCAGAATCTGAATCTAGTTGAGATCCATTGTCCAGTTGAAGGTTGCCTATGCAATCGCGAGTTTTGCCTTTGGATTGTGCATAGCTATAGAAACTCTTTGGGCACTGTCTTATATTACATGCCAGTCGTGCCTCAAATTCACGTTTTGCCTTACGTTGGCTTTCCACAGCCTTATTTCTAAGTAGTTTATACCTTGTCCAGGCCCATTGTGTCTGAGAAGCTTTGTAAGTTTTCCAGGCACGGTCCCGGATTTTAATACCACGGCGCATCGATGGTGTCCACCACTGTGGCATATTGCGTCTTTGGACGTGCACCAACGGAGCAAATCTGTCTTGCAGTGTGGACAGACAATGGTGAATAAGCTGCCAGTTTGCTGCCATATCATCACCAGAAGATTGTGACAAGATCTGATCTGCTTCTTCTGAGACAACACTCCAGTCTACCCCATTGAAGTTGCGCTTTAGTTTCGGAGGCGGTTTGTCATACCTGAGAAGTAGCTGGAAGCTAATCATGATGTGATCACTTTTCCATAGTGGGGAAAGATATTGCACCTGTCGAACCATTTGCTCATTCGAAGATATAACAAGATCCAGGACCGAAGGTTCACAGCCATGTCGGAACCTTGTAGGCTCAGTTACATGTTAACTCATAGCATGTCTGTGGGTCCATTCTATAACGTCCTCAGACATCTTATCAGCTTGGCAGATCTGATTAGGCCAAGATATGTGTGGTAGATTAAAATCACCCGGACCGGACCATAAGTGGCTAACAAGCCATTTTAGTGTCGACATTTTTTCCGGTGTACAGTAACAGAGAAACACAAACAACTGCCAAAACGTGTTTTTATCCGTTTCAAATCTTCAACGATTGCGACGCCGATCTGTATTTAGTTCAGTTCAGTTCAGTTTGCACTTCGTTATAACCGATGCTGGAAAAAGAAGAAGCGGGTTCCCTTCACCATCACGGTGAGGGTCACCTAAAAAAGAATAGTGTATACAAACAAAGACGCTAACATTTACTTAGTTTACGGGATAACGCTTGCAAAGCTGATCTACCTAATCTTGCATTGCAATTAAGTGGAGTACTCAGGAAATAAGTTACCACATTTGCGTCTCTGACGTTGGTAGAAACTCGCGACAGAACTGCAAGAGATATGTTCTCCTGGAAGACTTTTTCAGAAATTCGCTAATCTATGGTTGAAATTTTTCACGGTGTCAATCCGACATCGAATTTTAGAAAACTTAAGAGAATAGCCGCATGTGTTCAGCTCGGTACACCGAGTAAATTAGTCGTTCATTTGAATGTCACGTAATCCGTTCATTTTCTAAACAATTGTGCCTAAAGAAGAAAAGATAGAGAGACTTCAAGCGTTCAGTGGTAAGTTCCTCTAGCTGATCCTCAATCATGCGAGTTGCGAGACGCTGTACGCTTTCACGAAATACGAAGTCCTTTGTAGTGAGGACACCAAGCTTTGAAATATTAATCCTGGCTTGTAAGGTGGCAGAAAAGCATCAGGTTTTCTGCTCGATAGCACTAATTTGGGTCAAAAAAGTATCTTGCGTACACGCTAAGCCGCAGCGTCAGATTAGTGCTCCACATAAAGTCCGCCCAAACCAATACTCCTAAATTGCAACAATAATTCTGATGATTTGGAGACGATGCTAGTCAAGGACTTAAGTTACCCAGATTTGAGCTGCTACTACATTTTTGTATTGAAACTACTTTGGCTTCTTTATACTTTTGAATAACCAGTTTCAACGGTGTTTTTAGCCCTAATGCGAGATTCTTCAGCATAATATAGTGGATATCCTCCGGTCCCTCAGATCGGTTGACGCAAACATGGGCAATACAGTCCAGTCTAAATAAAGGCAGTCGCTTCAAACAGTTAGGTATCAGCTATTTGTTCATCCTCAAGTTTCAACACTTTATTGCTTTCCTCGGTTTTGCCTTTTGACTTGGAGTAGCTCTAAACTTCCCGGATTAGATTTCCCATCTCTAGCTAAAGATTATCAAAATTATTTTGTTTGAAAAGAGGCTCTGATTTAACACAAGCGTTCCAAACAGTTTTGTAGTGGACCCAGGAACCAGAAATTAGGGATAGCTCGTATTGCCGCCATTGGCAATCCGCTTTCCGAGTAGACCTATGAACATGAGGGGCCCATCAATGTGGCATTTGATAATTTTTCGCGCTCTGTAGGAAAGCGTGCTTGTCTTGCAACACGTTAATTTATCTACAAATTCTACTTAATTTTCCACTTATATTGGACTCACAGGAGAACCTAAGGAAAAAATCTGAATTCTGTAGCTGAAACAGTCTGCGAGCTCAAAATTTCTTCAAGGAATTGCGATAGACTTGCAAAAAATGACCACCTTGAATCTTATTACCAGATTGTTTTTCCTAGCTGTGATAGGTATTTCAAATTCAAACTGGTTCCGAGTTGAATATTCAAATCAAGAGTGGATTGATCATATCCACGACGAAACATTCGTATGATCACTGGAGTCTCAGTTCAATGCAAGATTATGAAGCCATTATATAAAAGTTTCGGATGTCTCGGTGGTTTCATTTTAAGGACAGGCCAGTCCGTCTGAGATGAGTACGCAAGATGCGAAGTGATACAGACCGTCAAGCCCATTATTGAGCTGTGTAATCTCCTGCTAAGCAGCGCTTGTGTAGAAGAAGATATGGGTAATTGAGATGGATAACTTGTAGCACTTAAATTTATTCCTGACAACTTGAACTTTTTAATGGTTAGAAATATACCTTAATTTGGAATGTGTAACGCAACGCCACTGCCTCTTTAATCTCAAGGTCTATTTTTCGAATAAGGAGATACTGTTTTCGGATGTTAATTGTATAAAAGAGGAAAATAGGATAGTACAAATGAGCGAGTTGAGCGGAATTTCTAATCTATTTTCGTTCAATACTGAAAACGAAATGACAGTTTGTAAGAAAAATCCTAATGCTATGTATCAATGAAGTTCCTTTAAAATGTTGTCAAGATTGACGAATGGCAAGAATACGAACGAATAAAGAGCAGAAATGAAAAGTTATTACGGAAAAAGTGGTGCGAATAGTGATGAAATTGTTCTAATAAAATAAATAAATTATATATTCATATCTATATTACCTGCACTACTAAGATATAAATATCTATTTCATATATGTTCATTATGGCTCACATTACTTTTCCATGCATAAAGGCTGGTTGTAGTAAACAAGTAGCCAAAGGTATTGAGTGTTGTACATGCAGACGCTGGGCGCACCGAAGGTGATCTAGTATACCATCATATATGCAGCCCATACATGGGCGTCCGTTACAATCACTTTCCACGGGCACGAAGTATATATTAGCTTACCAATCAGAATCCGTTCAAGAGGCACGAATCAGAATGCGTTTATTTTTAATCCAATGATGGCATCTGGCCGTCCTTTAAAAAGCGCTGCATAGCCTACACGCAGCATATTTTGACGATGTCGCTAGTTCAGGTTTTTGCAGAAATTTTCGGAACCGTTTCCGCCCCCCATACAATTTGAATCCCTAGTTGAAGCAGCAGGTGCTATTTCCGGGTTTCAAAGCTCCACTGGTTCATTGTATTGCATTCGGAGCACAGCACCAAATGCCAGGTCCGTGTTAGCTTAACTTTGATAATTTGCAGATCCCGGACTTACGAATGCGTAAAAGCTGGACGTCACCGGCCATCTTCCCGAGGAATTCGTCGAATGCAAGATCGGATGTGGGTCAAGAATGCTCATCTCAAGGTTTCCTAGTGAAAGGTTTGGTGTCTCTCGAGTTTCCTTGGAGCACAACCATCCCATTAGTTTATTAATGGGTAAATACGAACCGACTCATATGCGCCTCTCACTGGAAGAGATGTCAACGTGATTTTGTGAACGACTGCAGCTGCAATCCGACCCCGCCCTACATGATTGCCTCTCCGGGATTAACTGAAGTATCTGAAGAAACAGAATCTAACGTGGGTGATGACGATTGAAGATGAAATACTTGTCGATTTGAATGCGTCCCAGAATTTGTAATCAATAAACATTTATCTCTTTCCAAGCGTACCTTTCAACCATTATTTTAATGGCATTACCCTGAACGAGTATACCGGGTCTGCCTTTGTATTATTTGTTGATCATTAGCCCCGTTAGTGATGTACTTTTGCTCATGTTGACCGCTGTGTGAAGCGTCTCAGACAGCGTTAAGTTGAAATGGGTTGCTGGGTGGTTACAGCAATGTTGTAGGCATAGCGACCACTGACCTAGGTCAAAACCATGCTAGTGGGTTATTTGGACCAACAACAATAACAAAATATGATGAAGAGTACAGAGGTTCTGCTCTAGCCATGAACATAACTCAAGGTTAGCTACAAAGTAGTAATCAATGTAATGCTTTTAAACCAATATAATATGAACCAAAGTAATGTTTTGCTCACATTCCTGCGCACCCAACTGGTTTTTGGCAGTTTTGAGACAGTAGGATTATGTCCTGTGAGGCTTGTAACAGTGGAAAATAGGCTACAACAGGCGAGGAATCAGTTAAGCTAGAAGCTCATGTTGTGAAATCCAGACATAGTTTAGAAGAATACGACGCTATCAAGTATTGCATGTCTTAGGCCATCCGCACGACCTACACTACACACACACACACGTTAGTGTATTCATTGTTTTTTATAACAAAGATAACACAGAACGTCTGAAATGGAACCCTCATGGTCGACAAATTTTAGAAATATTTCATGCTTTCAGGTGAGAAGGTGTGACATTTGTGACATTGAAGCGTATGGTTTCAACATGCCACAGCATGCATCCGCACTATTCGGATACGGTCATTACCGATGTCAAGATTCAAGAATTTATGGTCCAAAAATAGACAGATTATACACCGCTGTTCGTATATAATAAAAACATAGGTTTGCTCCGTTCGTCTATGTCTATCAACAATGCAAGTCCGAGAGGATTATTTCTTCATCCACACTTTTCAGACGACGATTTTGACACTTTCTCCAAAGTGAACAGGGCAAGTAATTCCATATATCTTTTGCGCATGAGGTGATGTCTGCTGTGATACGTATTTATTCTAATATTAACACCATTTTTATAACATGTAGTCCGTTGAGTCCTAGAAAACTCGCACAATGTCATTTGATATTCCACATCTTCACCGAAACTGCCGTCGGTGCCTTTATCTGGTGCACATTTATTTTCTTATGGAACTCATTACCGTCGGGTGTTGTGCATTCACCTATTGAAAGGATTTTCAGGAGCAAACTTATATATTGATGTGAAAAATGCAACCTTTCATTCACTTCATATAAAGCTACTTCTGAAGCATCGGACACCCTGAATCTTTAAACATGGTTAAGTTAATCCAGTTAGCATGTAATGCAACAGTTACTATTTATATATATATGTTCTAAGCTCTGGAAACGAAGCTTGGTGATAGGCAGTTTAATATAGGTTGTTTACTATCTCTTCAGGTCATCTAGAAAAATTGCTATCTATGCGATAGCTTGTTTGTTTCACATTGGGAATCAACTGTATGCCTGTCAATCTTATATGTTTTTACGTGTTTTTAATAAAAAACGAAAAATTTCATTTATTCATGAAACGAAGAAAACCTTCACGCAAGATAACACTCAAATTTTACTCGTACGACGGTCAATTCTTATTGGCTGACAGAAATACATACGCCGCACGTAATGTCTACCCTTAACTTCTCGGGTTTCTGTAGTAAATCACTTCGAACACACACACGCATCAACTGATAGGTTGATGTGCCCTCTCGGGTTTCTATAGGAGGCAAAAGTGCAAATAACGCACGTCCCATACATGGTTCGAATGGGTCTGCAGGGAATGCAAAGAAGTTGCACGGAAGGCTTATCGTGAGCAAGTTTCCCAATTACTCGCAACATTGCAGGAACCAACACAAAGATCTTACGCGCAAGTTGCAGCATCGCACAAACCAATCTTGCATACGCCGGCGGATGTACGAAAATCTGCGGAAAAAAGTCAGGGTAAAACTAACAACAATGTTTTTAGTCAGCGTAAGAAAAAGAGCCAGCCAGGTCAAAAGTTACCGCACTCCCCAACCTAACAAGTAAGAAAACCGAGCCGCGTCTCGGTAATTTAGCGACGATTA
>JACCGJ010000251.1:0-26157 GCA_013407085.1 Atriophallophorus winterbourni | reverse complement strand
CTCGGACGCGAATTATGGACGTTGGAACCATCATCGCTAAATTCTAACAATCAGGTCTAATCAGAAATGAGCCTTCACTATGTAAATAATATGACCAGTAGAGTAGCTTCAACAGGACTTATGTTTAAAAACTGAGACATGTTCTTACTACACTGTTGGAATTCTTCAGTCGTTGTCCAACGAGGTTGTAAATTGCGAACGCGCGATGATATTATACACTTCACATGAAAATAACAGTTCCAAGAACAATAACTTCCGCAGCCTTGAGGCAGTACACCGTTTCATAACTTTTAATGCTGTTGAAGTGATTCATGTTCAGCATGAAGAGAGACGTACTTGTTTCTCCAAAAAATTGTGGTTGACTTATGGCTCTGTAACACCGGATTCAGCGTTCAAGTGAAAGTTTCTCCCAACTCTTAGGATTCAGTTCCAGAGCTTTCATATCTCTATTGCAAATGTCTTTCACCCTTTTAAACCACAAACAGGAACGCCTTGTCTTATTATACCGTACTGAATAACATCTGATTAGACTACAAGACTTATATTTTACAAGGTATGGTTGCCGTATAGGTATACTCTGCGCTGTGGTTATCAAATGAGAATTCAGTCAGTCACCAGTAGTGCTGGATTGTATGATCCAGCGGGTTGCGTCTTGCACATCATTGTCTGTCGCGTTCGGTGTTTGCTGAGTTCCATGTACGTCAGTCAATACAGTATGTGACACTTGTTCATGAGACTTACAGCTGTTTCCTTAGTGCTCTGAGGTTCTTCTCACCCTGATAAGTAAAGCTCTGAAGTTCTGGAAGGTTGGTCAGCTTTCGAAGGCTGTAAAAGTGTAAGCGTCAATGATTAATCGATGATGAAAATTAATAATAATAAAAATAATAGTAATTATTATTATTGTCAATATATTGATGTGTTCAAATACACAGTTCTAGCACCCAAGGCGCTTATGGATGACTGAAGTGATGTGTTGCTCACATCCCCCGCACTTACACACCACTACCGGTTTCTGGCTGCTTGCCGTCATCAGGTGGATACAGTAAGATTAGGTTCAGTGATAATTGAGCATAGGGTTCGTACAACTAACCACGGTGCAGAAATATAAATATAAAGTCTTCAGGTGTGGATATTATAAATAAGACACGACAATCAAAACTCCAACATGTATGCAAATGTTGGAAACGGCAATGCGCACCCGTGTGCTTGTACAGGTTGGTCGTAGCAACCTTATCCAACAGTGACATACAAGCGCTCTTTGTTTACCATTCCTCCACTGTTTTAAGCGCATGTGAATCCTGATCCTACTGTCCCTACCTGATGAGTGCAAACAGCACGAAACCGGTCGTGGGGTGTGATGGAAACGCATACAAATGAGCATATTTGTTCGTGACCACAGGCTTAAATGAGACAAGTTTTATATCAAATTATTCGTTTCCAGAATATTTATACAATGTTCTGAAGAAGGACGACGCTTTATTCAAAAATTTTCGAAATGTCAGCTTCACTGCTGTGTTTAAATTACAACAAGTTCACACGATATCAACCAGTTAAATAAGACAGTAATAGTTCAATAAAAAAAGGCATCGTGAATCAAATGGATAATCTAATTGTTTGGTATAATCACACTAAACTTATGTTTTTGAACTCAATGCTGATGCGTTCAAGCAGAAGCGATAGTCAGGACCATAACTTCCATTGTGGACCGTCGTGAACATCTGTGTGAATATTTCTAAAACTGTGCTACTCATGAGTAGACGCAAGCTTGAGATTTTTTGACCATTGAATCTGAGACGGTGATCCCTGATTGGTCAATTCACTCTCACATATAATCGACATAGAGTAAATCTGATGGAAACACAAAACATTTTTTATCGTCCTGAAAGCATTTCATGTGCCAATTAGACTCCTTGAAATCACCTATCGATGCACCAGTTTACAGGTTTGATGCTATCCTAGCAGAATTCAACCCTTTAGCATGTGCGGAGGCAACTTTGCCTGCCCTGATGACATAGTTTCCACTCACTTTTCAATGGCGTCCTTCTCCTCGTGGTCGTCATCTTCATCGTCCTCCTCCGTGGGTCTCTCCGGCACGGGCCAGAAATCGAAATACGAGAAGCTTCGCTCCGTCAGCTCTTTCCCGTGCTCTTCCAACTGCTTCGCTTCCACACGCCACATGCGACGCCGTCTCGTGGTCGGGGACATTAGGCGACGACTACTATACGGTCTCCCGACATCGCTGATGCAGGTCGACCGTTCGAATTGTTCCACGGCGTTTTGTCGCAGTTTGTGTAACTTCTCCTCGTCCAGATGAGACCACAATTGGCGCAGCGCGATGGTGGTGGGGATGGCGTTGTCGGAGTCGTGAGGTGCGGTGCTGGTCCCGAGCGGTGCTGCTGCTGCTGGATGATCGTCGGAAGCGATTCCGTATTTTTGTAGTAGACTGACGAGTCTGCAATGTTTCGCGCGAAGGATCGGAAGGCGTTGCTCGAGGGTTTGCTCAGAGCGGTGTTGTTGTTGTTGTCTGATATACGTGGAATCAAGTATCAATGGGGACACAATGCATATAACTTCACCATTACCATAGCACAAATAATATTCTTCCATGAACGAGGATTAACCTAAAGTCATGTATAGTCCTCTGGAATACTTGTTATGAGTTAATGCGCATGTGCAGTCATATCGTAGCGGGTGGGGTAGATAAGTCGGCCACGTCTCACATCCATAAGGAAGTACGGGGTGCATCGCTGTTTAATTAACACTTCTTTTAGTTTTCAGTCTTAACCCGAGCCTGGGCCTAAAGGGTGCCTTTCAACTGCAAAAACGCATTGTGCGCACGACTGACCCTCAACTTGACATCATCTTTTGCCTGACCATGATTGAAACGAGATATTTGAAGACTGAAACATACTCGATCGGACAGACCTAGATGTTCAGTTGCTGGACGTCTAGAATAACGGTTTAAATATGCCTCGGTTTTTGCTGCGTTTACCTCGAGTCCGACTATTACAGCACCGCTACTAATGCGATCTAAAAGCCTTTGCAGCATTTCGGAATGTTCACTAATAACAACTACATCATCAGCGTGGTCGATATCGGAGATCTACAGATTCGTTTGAAACTGAACCCTTGATAATCCGTAGTCCAATCGATGCCATCGTTGTACAGGACCGACGATAACGGACAGCCGTGTCTGGCTCCTGTGTGTGAATTAAATTCGCGAGATTCTTCACCGTGTACACATACCCGAACCCTTGTAGAGCGTATAGGCTCTATTTTTTCTAATGAGCTTCAAAAGGAACCCATCTGAAAGTATGATTTCCCATAAACAGTCATGGACTACGGAGTCGAAAGCGCCTCGGTTAAGCAAAGACTCGAGAGGTTTATTCGAACAAACGCAAATGGTGGTGCTAGGAACATCACTTGCATATTATTCCCAAAAAACTTCATGAAGATGTCTCACTCATAAATCCCACAAAACAAGAGAAGCCGATTGGTCGAAAGCGTTTTATACGCAAATCTGTGTCGTCCAAGCCGGGATCTCAAAGTGATTCCGTGATCTACATTGACGACGGATTCGAAATTGGGAATCACAATTTATTGTATGATTTCCAAGATCTTTTTGCTTTTCTCTCATGGAACTTTGATCGAGAGCGTAGGTTATACTATTATCCGACTCTACATCCAATTGTCGGGTTCACAGTGCTGGGTCAGATTTCAAGCGTTTCGGGATCTCCATTCCGCGAGAAATTATGACTTACTTACTTATGACGAGAAGGTCATTAGACGTAAACTTCCCAGACTTGATGACGGTAAACATCTAAAAACCAGTTGCGGAGACTACGAGTAGAGGATTTCAGCAAGACTGTGCATTGGTCACAATTGCATGACCCAGAAATCACACTGTGATTACTTATTTGAATATATTGGTCTCTTGTATGTGACCATTCTACTGTTAGTAGATTCGACTTTGTTTACCACTTTCTCACAATTTCAAGGCTCTCTGAAAAAACAAAATAACCAGTTTTAATGCGCGATTTCGGGTGTATATGCACAACACTATAGAGAAACAGGTCATTCAATATGCTTCATTCTAGACTGATACGGTCAACTTGTTCTTCTTTCCCAGTTTCCGTACGTAACTCAACAACACAACGACACAGTTTCCGAACAAAACACAAGGTCAGTCTCAAGGTCATTCAAAACTTACTCCTCTTCGTCCGTTTGTTTGTTGATTCTGATGAACTCTTCAAGGTGTTTCAATTGCGCGCTGGTCACTTCTTTGAGCCAGCGGAAGCGAGAGGTCACTTTCATCGCGAGCTCATTCTCTTGTCGGCCGGCCAATGTAAGTTCCGCGTTGTCTCTATACGAGTTTGAAACGAAAAGGGAAAATTGAGTTCAAGCTGTTCGGATAAACTGAGAAGAGTCTATTTAGGGTAAATTTTGAAACGCACCTACGAACTCAACGTAGTTTGATGTCGCTTAATCTTGGAAGCACTCGGTCGATATATTGCGGCTGCAGTTTGCGTGTAGCTAGACTTTCCCATTTAACATTGAAAAATTCCAGGTACAGGATATCATCATCTCCTGCTTCATGGACAGCATTACATCGGTAGCATGTATCGAATGCTTAACTGCCATACAACCATGAAAAAAGTAAAATCCTAAAAGATGGTGTAGGATAGAACTTAAATATCTAGGGATTCTATAGAACAGTTGCAAATTTCAACGGATCTATGGATTTCCGACCTTGACTACGCTGACGATATAGTCGTTCTGGGCGACAATACCGAAATGCTGCAAAGCGTTTTAGACCGCATTAGTGCCACTGCCGCGAAAGTCGGTCTTGAGATAAACGCGACTAAGACCAAGGCATTTTTATTCCGACACACCAGGCATCCAGCCACTTCGCGTCCAGGGTTGTCCGATCGAATACGTTCCAGTCTTTAAATACCTCGGCTCAAGTATATTGCCCAATGGTCAGGCGAAAGATGAAGTGAAGTTAAGGGTCGATCGTGCTCGTAATGCGTTTTGCAGTTGAAAGGCACCCTTTGGCGCAAGCCCGGGATCAGCCTAAAAACTAAGACGCGTGTTTATCAAGCAGCGATCCGCCCTGTGCTGCTTTACGGATGCGAGACATGGTCTTTAAGGTAACAGGATGTACGCACATTAGAAGTGTTCGACCATTGGTGCCTCAGGGTAATCTTGGGCATCCGATATACTGACCGAGTATCTAACGCAGCCGTACGAGAGCGTTGCAGCGGACTATCTCCACTTTCCGCTCACATACAACGGCGAAGACTGCAATGGTTTGGCCACGTCCTCCGAAAGACAGACACAGCACTTCCAAAACTCGTCCTCGACCACAAACCCGTTCGCACCTGGCGTCGGCGGCAAGGTGGTCAAGTGAAAACCTGGCTGTCAACTGTGAAAGAGGATGTAGACACCCTGGGTCTGCGTACCGTCTACGGAGTTCGCAGGTGGGAACGAGACTGGATCACGATCTGCAACGATCTCGCCTCCGATCGACGTGCCTGGGCTGGTGCGATCCGAGACATCAATGAAGCCGGCTAATCCACTCGTGGAGCCAGCCGCTCAAAAGTAAGTGAAGTAAGTAAGTTAACACAATCAAACTAGGACGGGGCGCATGCAACTCGAATAGAACATGCGTTCAATCGGTTTTCGTTAACGTAATTGTGTGTATAAATTTTAGGCAAGAATTAACTATCCAGCTGTATTCAGTTCCAGGAAAACCTGCCCATGCGAAGATGACTTACATGGGTGTGGTTAAACGCATTGGCATAGACACAACGATCAGGTTCATGCTGTTTGAATTCATCAGGTACAGGTAGTACGGACAGGATTCCGTTGTCACAAAAGAGTGAAGAAATGTAGGAAATGCTTTGCACAGCCAACCAGTTGAAATACATTGACTAAAGCATTACGTTTTGCTGGTAAGATTGCAAGCACGAGTTCTCGGATGATATGCTGAGCATTACGAGAGATAATCCGCACTTCGCTATCCTACTTCCCCACATCCCATCCTAGTTGGGAACAACAACAAATCAAATGCTTTAACACCAGCACACAATGTCTCGGAAACAAAATGCTCCAGTTTAAAAACCTCACTTCAAACTAACACTGCTATTAAAAAAGCAACATCTGTCCTAAATCTACTCCAAGGATCATGAATACATACTTGAGACCAGTCATGGAATACGATGTGCAAGCATGGTCTCCGTGGCTGAAGAAGGATGTGGAACTTATGCAGCGAATCTATCACCGCTCAACTAAACTTGTTCTCAGCATCCGAAACAAACCATATAAAGAAAGGATAGCTCAACTGAATCTGTTCGATTTTCCCTATCGACGAATCAGACGAGATCTTATCTTACTTTACAAAACATTCCATACCCCGAACCATCCCTTACAGGATTTATTCACGCGAAGGGATACGAGGAATTATCGGACTCATGAATATGTGCTGGTCGTACCCCATTCCCGCCTGAACTGTAGAAGGTATTTTTACTCTGTCCGAGTCTGTTTTACTTGGCACAGTTTACCTTCTACCGTTGCTCACTCCACTAGCTTGCATGAATTTAAAACGAAATTAGACGAATTTTCATTGAATTATTCGTTTTCCAAACACTTATATACTGCTTAATCTACATCCGTATGTTGTTTATGCACTTACATTTCAATTTTTACCATCCTTTGGTTGTTGTTAACATTGTTGCTTTTTAAACCATTAAAAATCTTGAATTATCTTGAAATGCTGAAAAAACACGAAAACAAACGCAAACCCTCGTTAATTCGAGATTGCATCAGAACGGTAAAAGCCTCAAAATCAAGAGCGCTATTGAATCACATACAATTCATCAAAGTCAGTCAAAAGTGTCCAACTTGGCGACAGCAGGAATCGAACCAACTGGAAAAAAATCGAAGCAAAGCGACAACCGGCAGAGACGCGTCTAATAATCTGGTGTGGACTCACAAGATTCGCTTTATATAATAATGTAGGTGTGTGTCTCCCTTCTTTGTCATATGCGTTGTCTTGTGTGATCGTGACTCGTGTTTGTACGCAATCGACAAGTGGTTAATGTATCCTGTGCAAACAATGGTGGTTAGGACAAGACATGCAGTTTGACCTCTATTGATCCGAGGTCATTCTACTCCGTACGCGTGTTTTGAACTTGAACACATTCCTAGTCCACGTACGCATCTGTGAAAGCTTCCCGCTTTGAGGTGTGCTGGGGTCCTCATTCGTGGGAGAAAGTATACAAGAAAAACCAACTACTATAACCGAAATCCGGTTTCCACTAATGTCGATAGAGTTGCAACAAAAACTTTCTTACCTCAAGTCTTCGGCCGCTTCCCATTGGCGGATCGCCTCACTTTCGTCCATATCTTTCATGCCCAGTGTGACAGGGATTTGTTGGTTGAGTGTTTGTGAGGTGGGACGTCCCGGGTTGGTTTGTGTGATTCCCAGTCGGATTCGCAGTCGCTTGCGGTTGAGTTGGCGGTTTCGAAAGTGTTTCAGGAAAAGCTAGAATTGAGATCGAAAGGCAGTGTGTGTGTGTGTGTGTCTTTGCTCGGGAGCTTTGTTTACCAATGGCGTCATGATGTGATGCGTGAGTGAATCGTGCAATCAGAAAACCAAGATTCGTTGTCCATGAAGGAAGCATTCGTCGTGCTCTTTAGCACATCTCACATGAGTATAATGTTCATGTAAGATGTGACAATCCATCCATCCTTCTATCGATCGGTCGGTCGGTCGGTGCAATCTGCATGGTGTCCCGGAGGGAGCCGTTCAACACTCAAAAGCAAAACCTTTACTTTACCAGCATATGAATGACGCTCAACATCGTGTCATTAAATTGAGGGTCTAGAGCTAGTGCTGTCTATGGCGTGAGTCAATGACCGGAGCTGTCATATCTTCCTGTCATCCTACCGCCAGGGCAGGTATTTCAAAGGTCCACTTGCTGATTTTAAATCACTATTTTCTATAGTATAGACGTCACTCGCCTTTCTTGAAGGCATCTAAAAGCCATAGGTCGATATCTATGATATCATATACAATATCGGTGTCAATGTGTTATGATCGGTTTGTAGTAGTTCTGCACAGCAGCGAAGTTTGGATCTTGATCAATTTTTACCGTTTATTGCCTCAGCGATCGTGGACATGAGTAAATATACATTGCACAAATGATGAGGTTCGCCACCGTTGTTTTAATATCCCTCGCCTGAGTTCGATATTGTGACAACGCCGACTGAGATTGTTTGGCCACATCATGGGACGCTCGGACGCTGAACTAACCAGAGTGACACTATCGTCGACACCCTGCGCAGAATGGCGTTGCCGTCGCGGAGGACAAGTGAAGGCTTGGCTCGAAACCGTGAGATCGGATGTGGAGCTGCTTGGTCTACGATCGGTTTACGGATGGGACCAGACCTGGCTTAAAATCTGCGCGGATTTCGCTTCTAACCGCCGAGCGTGGGTGGCTGCAATCCGCGACATCAACGAAGCCGACTCATCCTCCAGGAGGAGATAATCGCACAAAAGTAAAGTAAAGTACACGAATATCGCATAGCGTATTTGGCGTTGTGATACCTGCGATCTGCTTCACCCATAACTCCATCAAGTGAAGGGTTTAAGAAAGCTCGCTATGCTGTATGGTAGCGAAGGCTTTAAAGACGCTCCTGCACTGACGTCGCTATACTCGTTCATAAAACTTGATTGAATGTAGCGTTTGATTTGATATGGAAACAAAATAGCTCAGTGTGACGACTGCACTCATTCAGCCACGTATTTCGTCGCTTTTTAACTTCCATTGTTCAATCTTCCGGCAGTAAAAGCCACAAGGAAGCTGTCGTGATGATGTGGCTCTACTAGTTCACGAAACTTAAGGTGTAGACGACACCTCATTCCAGTTTTTTATGCTGACTCTTCTACTTGTTTCATGGTTGTATGGCAGTCAAGCATTCGGTACCAACTACCGATGGAATGCTGCCGCTGATGATGTTGATGACTCTTCACAGCCTATCTGCCATCATTCTTTGTGACATGGCTGGATAAAATTCGTTAATTCATACTGATGCCAAATTACTTTGTCATTTTGTGTTCCATCCAACATTGTTTTGATCACCGTGGAAATAAATCGTAATCTCCACCCGATGATGACAAACAGCTGTAAGTGGTGGGGATAAGGGAACTTTTGCTTCACTTTACTTTTGTGTGACTATCTCCTCCTGGAGGATGAGTCGGCTTCAATAAAGATTCTTGGGAATTTGGGTACAGAGCGGCGTACCCAGCAACACTCGGCGTTTGTTCGAATCAGCTTTTCTAGCCTTTGCACAACCAAGTGCTACTTGCAAGTCAGCAGGGTGTTGTCAGTAAGAGAGAACCACAATGCATTGCTTCTTAATAAACCCATTGAATGCTCGACCCGGATTCTGTTTCGTTGTACGAACAGTGTCATTCGAATATAACTTTGTTTAACACTTTACCACTGTTCCAAGGCTCACTGAACCTAGTCTTACTATCTCCACCTGACGACGGCAAACAGCCAGAAACCGATAGTGGTGTGTAAGTGCGGGGTGTGTGAGCAACACATCACTTTGGTCATCCATAAGCGCCTTGGGTGCTTGACCACGAATCACTATGTGATACTGTGTTTGAATACTCTGGTTCGTTGTACGAACCCTATGTAACAGTGGCATTTAAGTATAACCTCGCAAATGAAAAACGACTCACCGTTCGAGTGATACGGCGCTTGTGCATTTGTTTCGCGCGACGTTGTTCGCCCCGTTGGAAACAAATCGATTTGATCTGCTGCATCGTCTCGTGCGCGATCGCATGCAACACCGAGGCCTTTTCCTGCGTCCGCTTGTGAAGACGAACGATGGTCTGGCAGGAGGAAGCGCAGTTAGAAAAACGCGCGCGCGCAAAAGTGTTGAAGTATGGGTGCATGAACTCACCGCGTCTAGAGCATCGATTTGCTTCTGTAGTTCGGTTGCCTCGCGAATACGCTTCTGTGGAAAAAGACACAGGATGGTTGATAGAGTGTGGATGGAAGAAAGATCGTAGGATTGTGTCGTTTAACTTAGACCACTGAGGTCACCAGTCTATCTGAACAGACAGCCGTGATGGAACAATACAGCATCCAGATGTGCACTTGTATTGAGGGATTAATCTGGCATGATCTACGTACGCGTGATGTTGTGATGTACGCCAGGGCAGTTCAATATGGAAGACTAGCTGTTGAGCATGCAGCAAGTGCTCCCTTTTCACGGCACCACTGCAACCAAAGGAACAGATAGGCTGATACGTTTGGACAACGATGTCGTCGCAGGAGCTGACAGGACGAAGTTTAATAAACTTCGAACTGCCTAACAAGATTCCGACTCCGGATTTTTCCTCGAGGTTGACTCCTGAATCCTTTTCCATGATTGGATGTAGCCACAAAATAGTGGAGGTTTGAGATAAGGGTTTTCCTCCCCCTATGTGGACAGCCTTCATGGACTAACAAGCTCCACCTGCACGAAGCATGCTGGTTTTGAGGCACCAGTCAGCCAAATTCACCCTTTCTCTTGTCAGTAGAAGCAATTCTACCGGCTTACACAGGACCACGCGTGCAGGCCAGAAGGTGTACTTGGTTGTCACAGGCTATATGAGACGCGTGCCATTGGGGCATTTTTGGAATTGGGAGCCTGCCCCGGCTGTGACAACCTTGGAACCGCTTTAATGACCAATGTGTTGAAAAATACACCGCTGCACTCCTCTTGCAATTCTATCTCAAGAAATCGATGCTCAGCCATCTAGAAACCAATAGGTGGCTATCGTGAAAGCTGTTATTTTACCATGGACTTACACCCAACAACCAGTTTTGGTTTTGGTTCATTGCGTGTTGAAACAAGTCCCAATGCAGTGGAAAATCAATAACCCTGGGGGGGGTGTAAACATACCGCGTTCTTGGTGGAAAAAATAGCTGTTTTTAATCGATTGAGAAAAAAAGACCTAAACAGATTAGAATCATACATATAGTCTACACCTCGAAAGAGATCTACATTCAAACAGTAAAGGAACATCAAGATTTATGCTAGATAGCCACTGCATGTACCGACATTATAGCCAGTTGTGTTTGGGAGACAAGATTGAGTACGCATCCCATCTCTGTGCCTTCAAATCACACTCACACACCGAGCCAATGAAAATGAACCACACTTCGCTGAATCGATGCAATCCACAAGACGCACACGCAAACTTGCCTGCAAGACTTACGCGTTCACGATGTGCCCTGACGCGTTCCGATTCAATCCGTCCGCTTGCTCCGGCGTCTCCTCCCCCGATCTAATTCGAGACAAACAAGGATCATAGGAACGCACTTGTCTTACCAGTTGATCACTTGCAAGTTGCCTGTGGACGAAAATGGATCACGCTTGAGCTAGATACCTAACCGGCGTGAAAATCAAACAAGATAACGAATGAAGGCATCACTAACCTGTAACTTTGTCCCCGGGCTGTGATAAAAATGCAAAGATGTACGAGGAATGCCAACTCAAATGAGCATTAGTTTAGTGGAAACGTTCTTCCGTCCTTTCACATACTAAGGTTCGACAAAAAGGAGGTTTTTTCCCGGCTAGATAACCCAAAAATCCTAATCGTCTCAGCGAATGAAAATAACGTCATTGGATATGGTCTGAAAACGTGAGCGTGAAATAGCACTGGACCGAGTCGGTCAGACGGGAACTGAATATAACCTCACTGAGTCGAGAAGAATCCATATTGTATCCTATGCAATATGAAAGGGCAATAGACTAAAGTTTAAAACGCAATACTGAAACGTGATTCGTCAGTCCTGAGGGAAGAATGCGAGCAACGTGATTGGTTGGTAATTTAGACATGCAGATTCTGACCGTACCGTTCACCATACCTGAAGAGTGCAAGTTTCAGCGCAAATCCAGTCGTGAGGTGTGTGTGCGATGGAGATGAATGCAAATAACGTGGATTTTGTTTTAATCGCCAAGAACCCGGTTCTACGCTATCGCCGGTTCTGTACAACGATGGCGTCGACTAGACTATGAACAAGGCATTACCGGATTATCAAGGGGTTCAATTTTGAACGGATCTCCGATCTCGACTCCGCCGATGATGTAGTTGTTATTGGCAAAGATGTCGAAATGCTGCAAAGGCTTTCAGACCGCATTAGTAGCGGTGCTGCAATAGTCGGCCTTTAGATAAACGCAGCAAAAACCAGGTCTGTCCGATCGAGTATGTCTCAGTCTTCAAACACCTCAGTTCAAGTATGGTCAGGCAAAAGATGATTTGAAGTTGACGGTCAAACGTGCGCACAATGCGTTTTGCAGTTGAAAGACACCCTTTGAGCCCAGGCTCGGGATCAAACTAAAAACTAAAAGAAGTGTTTATTAAGCAGCGATCCGCTCTATACTTCTTTCTGCATGTGAGACGTGGCATCTTTGGTCGCAGGATGTACGATCTCTAGACGTATTTGACCATTGGTTCAAGATCGATGCACCGTATTAGATTTCAGTTCACATCCAACGACAAAGACTTCACTGGTTTGGCCACGTCCTCCGAAACACAGACTCGCCACTCACGAAACTCGTCCTCGACCACAAACTCGTTCGTACCTGGCGTCGGCGACAGGGCGGTCAAGTGAAGACCTCACTGTCGACTGTGAGGAACAATTTAGACGACCTGGGACTGCACACCATCTACGGCGTTAGCTGGTGTGAAGGAGACTGGTTCGAGGCATCAATAAAGCTGGCCAGCCGCACAATATTAAACTATAAAAGTAGTGTTCAGTTCTATATTGTTTATCTCATATTCGCTAATTACTCTAGAGTTGTGGTTGTCAATGATTGGTTCGATGCTTGATGAGTTATCGGTTGGATCATGATTCTGCGTTCAGTATCAACTTAACTTCGAGATAGGCTTTCCAGACTACCACACTATGTCCCTGTTGTGGAGGCGAGAAGTGCTCTAGCGATGAGATTTTGAATGCTATGCATAACATCACCCTCCGACACAACACAAAAGCATGAAGGGCTGTCAAAAAGAACGAAAACGCTCGCGAACCAGCGATAATTCGGATTTCGGGAGAAGTGATTTGAAACGGTCCGAGCTACAACAGCCCCAGATGTATACGGAGATGGATAACGGCAGCCGCTATCGAGCGATATGCATGTTGTCATGGTCGGTCAACCGAACCCTGCGTGGTCATGGCTGAAAGCATACCGGTTGGTGTATCTTGTGTTTTGATATTCCTGGGTGAACGCAATTACCTTTTGAAAATATATCCGGAAAGCATCTTCCAGTTGGTGGGAATCGCCGGGGGGTGCTTGATTAATGTGGCATTGATTGTCCTGGAGCATGTTCAATAAACGGAATAGACGTTGGAACAAGAAACGTAGCTATGACTACAAGACCTTCCCGGGTAAGAAGAGGGCCGTTACCAGTAGCAGAGACTTGCTCGTGAATGCTGCACCTATGTCTGTAGATTTTAAAATGCGCGGTGCAGAACTATCAATTGGCCCAATATGTGAAGTGGGAAACTTATCTAAGTGCACCAAGTAGAAACTTTGTACGAGGTGCATGCCCCACTCGAATTCAACCTATCATCTTCATCATCATCATGTACCGAATGCTTGACTGCCATACAACCATGAAAAAAGTGAAATCCTAAGAGACGGGGAAGGGTGGGACATAAATTGCTACGGCTTCTATAGAAAAGTAAGCACAAACAAACTGGGAAGAGGTGCCTACACCTCGAATGGAACATGCATTCAAACAAGTTTCGTGAACGAGTAGAGCGACATCAGCACGGCAGCTTCATTGCGGCTTTCGCTGTCATGCATCAGAACAAGCTTTTCTCGTCACTCCGGTTGACAATATACATGTTTAAGCAAACACTCCAAGAAGATGTTTAGTGCAAGACCGCCATTGAACACGGTTTCGTGACATATCCTGAAGCGTAACTAGCCATTGCGATATCAGATTGCAGGGACACCAGCCCGGAAGACGCGCTGCGACGACTTTGGAAAGGTTACTAGTAAGGGTTTTTAACTGCTTATGCCATGTGACGTTTTGGCCACCTCGAGATTTACGCCAATCTGAATGTGGTGTCACAAAAAGAATATGTTTCGAAAGTCAGTGGTCTGGCATCCGTGAAACGCGACCCAACCAGCGTAACCTATGCAGGTTGATCCGCTTCACAATAGCAACATTACTATCGAAAAGCCCATTTCGGACTGTGACAGCTAACTCTCTGAATTCTGCGGAGACTTCGGTTGTCAAATGGTCGTAGACGTCGAATTTGCTCTTTACGTAGGTTCTAAGTTTCGCACTCATACATACACAACTACGGCTTTGTAGACTCTGCATTTGAGTAACAGAGACCCGTCTTTCCTAACGCCAGAGGTAACCCAACTTGCAAAATGTTACGGTTGCCTTAGAACTACATGCGGAATTCAACCTATCGTAAATTGAATTTACTTGCGGTGAAAGAAGGGATAGACCGTTTAATGGATGTACAAGTCTTCAATCTTGGTAACTCGGGCAATGCATGTACATAACAGACCTAGCGCGATCTGACAGAGCTCAGACCTTCGTCATCATTGCGGTATTGGTGCTTTGTGCAAGAGCGGATTGTCTAGCCCTATGAAGATGTTTTGTTCGTATATGAACGAGAGTCATACCGTTTGAACAGGTTGATTTTTCCCCCTCCCTATTATTATTATTATTATTATTATTTCACACAAGTCTTTACAGACGGTGTGCCAACAAGTATACCATGAATAAGGTACATGATGAGAGAAAACAGAAAAAAAAATGAAAAGAAAAAAAGGGTTATTTTTTGTCTGTCTGTTTACACATGCCGCTTTTGATCTTTTTTTGTCTTTTTTGGAATAAGGGAGGGGGGAGGGTCATTGATAAACGGGAACACAAGCACGGCAGGATTCTCGCCACTGGTTCCTTTCTTGTGTCGATAATCCCTATGATGATGTCGCGTTTATGTATCAATCATTCGTGTGACCAAACTCGAAAAGAGAAAGAGAGGGAGAGGGGAGTCGATCCATAATTGTGAATCATTTTCTCCACACACACGAAAGTGCAATGAAACCATGGAATTCCGTGACGGGTATGGTTGGGTTTTGTTTTGAATTGGAAAGCAATGTGCAAGTACGTTGTCTAAGGATGACCCCATGTAGCTTGACTCGCTTGGGATGAGTGGTTTAGCAGAATCTAAGCCACATTGTTGCGAATTCTAACCTGACGTCCGTACATGTTAGAAAAATTAGGACCTCGACGGCTTACATGAAAATGTGCAATCAACGAAATATAACGAAATCAAAACCCAACGTTTCTCAAACCACTCACTGAAGTGGAATCCTTCCAACTTGCTCGACTCCGAGAGCAACATTTTCGCGGTTTCCAGTAGTCCCGACGGTGCGACTTTCTTCGACGGCGTCGAGGCTGGCGTGGTTCGACTCGGCGACATTGCGAACCGCGGAGTTGTGCGAGAGCGTCGGCTGCTGCCCAGTGTGGTACCCGAGGTGTTGATTGTGTTCACGCTCGGCGAACGCTCATGACTTGGGGTGACGCTGTACTCACGATTCACACTGTCGATACACACCGCGTTCGCGTTCACTTGCGTGCGATAGATTGTATCCCGTGGCATCCGGAAGGTCTTTCGCTTGGCGATTGGTGGGAGCTTCGCTAGGGATTTCGCTCGTGGAAGTTTTACGTTGGTTGGAGATGAGGTATTTGAACTATAGGTCCTGTGGTTGGAATGAGGTATGTCAAGTGTCAGACTTAAGATTCCGTGGTGCTCGATATAAATTGAGTTTTTCCAACCAGCCATTATGTGGACATCAACAGCATGGGTATTTATACCATCTGCTTTGTAAGTGGACGCTAAACAGTTATTTATCCAACTACCAAATCGAACTTGAAGACAGCGTTAATGTGAAGCTGTATTCAAGCTCACTTCTCGTATGCTGGGTGTTTTTTGTGTGGATCTCTGGACGTTTTTTCACCTGGAATAGTTACGCTAATGATAAACTGGAATATCCACCTGATTCGGGAAAGATTCAATCAAGGCTTCTAGATTCTATACATCATGGAGCGTCTAGGATTGTAGACGGTTTTCGAAATGTGCCCAGCGCTGAGTGTGTTCGACGAACGAACATGGGGGCTTTCACATAAAGAATAATCCGAGAAGGGTACGAAACTTACGTACAACATATGAAACATGAATTCACATCGTTTGAAAGACGTTTTCCTACATGGAGTTAACAAAATACACTATGATACTCGCTTGATAACTAGCATTCCTTGTGCCTTTTTAAACTTGGAATACACTTCCAGCAAATGTAATAATCTGAACAAGTATTCAGCGTTAAAATTGAAAGTCACGTGTTAGAACAACACCATATGACGGCAGCGTCGAAGATTGTTTTCTGCTACAGACCGACCGGAATGCCTTGCACGACTGGTCGTCCTTAATGCAAAGTGACGTTTGCTGAGCTAGAGTTCAATGTAATGCAGATTTGCCATGATCTGTGCTTTTAACTCGTACAAGGGCGGATTTCAGAGCCTGAATTACAGCATTACACTGGTAGCACGTACCATGAAAAAGTAAAATCCTAAAAGATGGGGAAGGGTGGGACTCAAATAGCTACGGATTCTACAGAAGAGTAAGCACATGCAAACTGGGATGAGGTGCCTACACCTCGAATGGAACATGCAATTAAACAAGTTTTGTGAACAGGTAGAGCGACATCAGCACGGCAGCTTCCTCGCGGCTTTCACTGTCATGCATCATAAAAAGCTTTTCACGTCACTCCGCTTGACAACATACAAAGTTAAGCAAACACTCTAAGAAGATGCTTAGTACAAGACCGCCAATGAAAACGGTTTCGGGACATATTTTGAAGCCTACCTAGCCATTGCGATATCTGATCGTGGGATCACCAACCTGTAAGACGCACTGCGCCGACTTTTAAGAGTTTACTAGTAAGGTATCTTAACTGCCTATGCCATGTAACGGTTTGACCACCACAAGATTTACGCCAATCAGATTGTAGCGTCGCGAAAAGAATCCGTTTCGGAAGTCGGTGGTCAGGCATTCGTGGTCTTCAAATTACAAACGATATCTTTGATATTTGATTACATCAGAGACCTTCAAATCCACCACTGATTACCATAAACTGAAGCCAATGTCATGTTGGATAACATGGATAAATGTTGAGAACATTGTGAAATGAACCCACCATTCGGAAGAGTTGTCCATCTCACCATTCTCTTCCTCGGCTGGACTGGAGTCGCTGGTCGTCTTCAGGAGGAAATCATCGTTCTCGGTAACACTGGAGTTCCAGTTGATGTCCAAGAAGGACAAGCTTTCACTCGCCAAACTTGATCGGGAGAGTTGGAGCATGGGGTTCTCTGATGCGTATGGCGTTCGTCTGTGGGATTAGCGGTCAAGACGGTTTTGTTAACTTACCCGAAGCGTTTTGGGTCCAAATCTGCGTGGATTAGAAGTGATGATGAAAACGAATAATGAATGGTAGAGTATAGAGATGGATTGGCTATAATTATAAACCGTATTTTGGCTACTGCTAGGTAGAAAGTAGTATTTGAAACCGAAGTTTAGTTCGCCGGTATGAAATAATTGGTGGTTAAATAGATCTAATTAGGAAAATTCAGGATCTGTCGTAAACTGGAAAAATGTGTAACTTCCACAACAAATGTTTGTCGAACGACTGGTCAGATATATATGCCGCTACTCATATGTGCCAGTCTGAAGAGAAACCCCTGAGTGCTTTAGTGAGTTATGAAGAATTCGTTCACTATATTCTGCCACGACTCATCAGCACCAAGTCCTTTGAAATATTCACAAAGTTGATCAAAACGCTCTAATTAAGCTTATCAGCAGTACATATCCTCTGTCTAGGGTCGGATTCGAACCTAGGTCCATCACGATTGTGGTCCCACATCTTACGGCCGGAACTACCTCCACCGTTTTACCGACCGCGATTAAGCATTCATGAATATTTCTCCAGACTGGCACATTTTAAGTAGCTTCATATGCCCGACCAGTCAAGAATGAGCCAGTAGCTCCTGTTGTGATCGTCGAATTGATCTGATCTACTTGTCAGATTTTGATTGCTCAATCACGATCGGTCAACCGGTGAACGGAGATGGTTGGGTGTTCGAGTTCCACCCGAGTCATTCTTCTTCTTCTTCTTCTTCTTCTTGAGACGGAAGATATGTACTGCTGATGAGTTCCGATGAGAGCGAAACTCGAGTTTAGTTCTTCCACCGCGAATCGTGGTGATTAAAAGTTGTGAACATTTAAAAGGACTTGGCACTGGCGAGGCGTCAAACAAGGGTGTGTTCTTGCTTCCACGCTTTTCGTCATTTTCTTTGCTCTGCTTTTGAAGGACACGCTTTTAGGACGAGAACAGAAGGTATTTACTTACGTACGCGAAGTGATGACAAGCATTTCAACCTGAACCGGTTGAGAGCACAAACCAAGGCACGAAATGTGCTAATCCGTGACCCGCTGTTTGCCAACGATGCAGCCTTTATTGCTCCCTCCCAAGAGAACCTCCAGTCGCTAATGGACTATTTTTCCTCGGCATCCAAAGACTTTGGGCTAGCAATCAGCATGAGCATGATTAAAGTCCTTGGTCAGGCGGTTGTATCGCCTCCAATCATCACTGTGGGAAACTGTCAGCCTGAACCAGTACATCATTTCACATATCTTGGTTCAACCATTGCGGATAACCTCTCGCTAGACACGGAGATTGATAAGCGGATTGGCAGAGCAGCTGTCCTTTTGTCCCGATTGAACTCTCGTGTTTGGGGTAACCGCAAGCTGACTGCAAAGACAAAGATGATGGTATACAGCGCGTGTATACGGCAGTGAAACCTGGGCCACCCACGCAAGACACGAACGGAAGCTGAATGCTCATCCATTAGGAATCATCCTTCATAGCCTAAGCATATCGTGCATGGACAATGTAACAAATGCTGAAGTGGTTTCTAAAGCTGGTGTATAGAGGATGTTCACTCAACCATTACAACGCTGAGTATTGTATAGTTATGTCATGCGTGCAGAAAAGATCAACCTCTATGGAGAGTTGAAATCACCTTTCGGCAGGCGGTACGGGCGATACAAAGCGAAATGAAATCTTTGTACATTGACCTTACGACTTTGGAATAACTTCCGCTTGACCACTCAATTTGAATACACTGTGTGATACGTCATCTGCAACCTGGGGAGGAGCAGATACTTCTCTGAGACGCTGAACCTTACACCGATTTACTGACTACCACTTATCGTTTTACAGATAATGTTACTCCCTAAACGGATTGTACATTCAGGATTCTTTTGGTGGCGCTCAAATCATTTGTTCATATAGACACGTGCAATCGATTCCAGACAATTTTGTTGATCATGTTGATCCTGAGCAATTTTAACGCTTTTCGCACTTCTCTGCCAGAGATTCTATAATTTACGGGGACAATAAAGCATTCACAGGGTCCGAAACACTTTTGTTTTAATTACCATGATTTAAATCCATTAACACCAATTTGACCGAAACGTCTTGCGTGAATGACAAAAACTCACCTCTGTTGAGTGTGTTCCGCTGGAAAGGTTCCCCTTCATGAGGTGACGGATTGTTTTTGCTGCAAAGTCAAGCATTTTAACGAATAACACTGCTGATTCCGTGGTGGTATCTGTTATAATGGATGTGTCGTCGATGTTGCAGCAGAGACTGTCGTTGCGTTCTAACGATCTATGCGTTGTTCTAACCCAACAGCCAGGAAAACAGAACGAGACCAGAATGGAACGTGGATCGGGAGTCCAAGCGCCCAGTGTGTGCGTTTGGACCGTGGACATGGTCTGTATTTATAGGGTTACCACACAGCGAACGTGTGGGGGTACATCATAATCGTGGGAAGGTGTATGGTGAGAACGACGGATGTCGGTTGTCATGGGCGAGTCAGACAATTTGAATTTGAATGAACATGGGGTTTGTGGCCAAGATACAACATGACTCACCAACAACAATTTTTGCTACGTCGCGAACTTGTTAGGAGGGTGCCCTCATATGAGTATCAAATGTACCAAAGATGTGAATTCGTACGTTGAGTTAACGATTTGAGATATTCTTCTTGGTGTAGAATCAAGAATCAAGGATGAGAGCTGTCTATAACATGCACGAAGAATAGTTGGGGTAATTTTGTACCCACCCGGGGATTTTCTCGTATTTAGTCACCGTAGGTTTCGTCCCACTACGGCTTGGTCAATTATTGGTTCAGTTAGCGGTTTAAATGAGTTTGTTAATCCATGATGCTCCTTCAATTAGCTACATCCTATGGACCAATGAAAACTCGATGGACAAGAATGCAACACATGAATTCCACCAACCAACAGGAGTGATGGCGAACGGACAGACGGACCTTATAAAAACCAATGATGCTATAGTCTCTGTTTCGGGCAGAGCACTTGGGAGTAAAAGCTAGCAAGAGCATCCGCTGTCTCTTGAACTGTATGAGCCATTCCTTGTTCAGTGTCATGAGCGGAAAACCCCCTGTTTTCAATTTGGTTCCTTCATTCAGTGCTGTATGGAATATTATGTGCATAAGGGAGCTACTGAGCATTCATGCGTACTGTATTGCGTTCACGTTTTTTGCTGTAAGCAACTTATTGGGTGCTGTTAAGTAAACTTGCATGCTTTGAGGGACTAGCTGCTTTTGGATTATTACCAAAATATCTCAAACAATTATCGGTATTGCGTTGCACAGATTGTGCGACTTCGCTTACTCCTCACATGAAGCTAACTTTCTATTTGTAACTGTGGATTTATCCTCGACTTTACGGAGCATTGGGTTTAGCACAAAACCAGAACGGCCTTCGAATGTCAGGTCAGGGATACGAACACCACCAAACTGGTCGTGTGATTCCGTCCTCCTACAAGCCATTATGAGACGCTGACTTTAACTGAGATTGGATTATTTTTGATTGTGGGACTTGGCTCAGTACCCTCTCGAAGCTAAATTTCTATATGTAAATGGGGATTATTTCTTGACTTTTTGAAATTCGCTTTTAGCGCGAGTCCGGTTGAGTTTCGGATGTTGCATTCCAGGAGACGAAGCCGTGACTAGGGTTCCGATCTGCCTGCTTCGCTATAGAAGCAGACTTTGTTCACTATCAGTAAGTCATGGTGTTTGACGGTTAATGTATCAAGAAAACTGCTGATGTCACCCGACTGATTCACTTTGTTTGATTGCTGTTTGCACGTGTCAATGGTCCCTCGTTTAGCTAGGAAATAATGGTCCCAACTCCTGTTTTGACGCATTGAGACGTCAATCTGAACTCACATTCGTGCAGCTGTCACACAAATCTGGGTCATAGTGTGCAGTACCTCTGTACTGCCAAGGATCACCCTGATATACATGAACCCTAAACTGATACTGAACTACACGTGAGAAAGTGCTAGTATTAATCATTGCTTATATCTAGCTAGCTGATTGCATCTCAGCCCATGTGAAGCCCAGGGCAATACGGCGGTTCGTCAAAAACTCTTCACATCCATCTACGGAAAATAATGATTTCGGACAGAAATGTTAACTAAGCATCAACAGGGTTGACCTTACGAACCAAAAGCTTGACACCGGTGATAAAATGGTTCCCAAATTCATAATAATCGAGCACTTACTTCGCGCTTCGCCGATCTCCAGTTTCCGGAGTTCCAGGATTGGCGTGTAATTTTGCTACCAAATGCAGTGTAAAACACAAACGTACCTGGTGCCCAGGGATAGATGGTCCTAGGGTGGAGGAAATAAACAATAAACTTGCGAAACATTTGGATAGGGTGTGGTAAAGTATTGCAATCGATTCGCAGTGTTCCAAAGGGGGTTCGAGGTTCGATTAAATAACATAAACTATCCAGTGTGTATTGTTTCCACAAAACTGACGATGTGTGCGCTACTTGTTAACCATTACTCCACATGATCTTACTGCTCCTACCTGATGAGGGCACACAGCACGAAACCGGTCGTGGGGTGTGTGATGGAAATGCATGCAAATGAATATCTTGGTTGATGGTTAAGTGTTTAACCCCATTAAACATGTGTTTGGACACATCTGATTGAACAGTTTGGTCGTACCAGCCTTATCCAACAGTGGCATACAAGCGCTCCTTGTTTACCATTCCTCCACTGTTTCAAGCGCATACGGATCCTGATCTTACTGTCCCTATCTGATGAGTACGGACAGCACGAAACCAGTCTTGGGGTGTGTGACGGAAAAGCATGCAAATGAATATTTTGAGGATGTGTGTTGTTCAGAAGGAACAGTTCAATTGACCGGATATCTGTGGAATCAATTCTAAACTCATCTGGAAAATCCTTATGTTTCTACGACACGGTAGGTTTTCCTCACATCAAAACTTACTTCACGGTTGGACACAATCTCACATTTTGCACATGGTTTTGTTGGTCGCGTCAACCTTAAGATTGGATTTGAAGTTTTAACTGAATTTTCCCACTTGAAAAATTGATTCCAGCCTCGAAATAACGCTAAAACCAATGTTGCTGCCTCAAACTCATTAGATTAGTAGTCAGAGAGTCACACTGCGTGGATTTGTGCAAAACCGTGGTTTAAGGCTTGATCCGAAAGCACATTGCAATGCACTTTTTGAATAACAGTGTTCATTTGTACTGGACCCTACTTCCAGTGGCTTTAAAGTCTCAAACTGCTTACTAGGCTTACTGAACCCAATCTTACTGTCTCCACCTGATGACGGCAAACAGCCAGAAACCAGTAGCGGTGTGTAAGTGCGGGGGATGTGAGCTACACTATAACCTAAACTCATTATGTTTTTCGGTATAATGGCAAATGCTTAAAATCTGTAGTGGAGTGCTCGCGCGCCAGTGCTGATTGTGTTTTAACACAACAACGCTTAAAAATAAACAACGCAATCATTGCTACCACAAACATGCCAAAATTGTCCCCAAATTATCATCATGTACACCAACAACACTTACTTCGCTTTATTCGAATCTTGTTCATCTTTAACCTGTAAGAAAAAGATTCGTTTGTATCGGCAATTTGTTAAAAATGGTAGACAAGCAACGAAACGTGTAGTCTCCAGATATCTAATCAATGAAATCAACATCCGGCTGGGACTATGAGCAACTCCTGTTATTGAGGTCAAATCTTCCATGCTCCAATTGATGCTCTCGTCACCTTGAGGAACTCTGGGCGCAACGTCACACGACACAGTCTTGCTGCGGGACCATAAGTTTATCGATTTTACAGAAGACCTGGATGCGGAAAATCCTCCGAAGTCAAGGTCGGTCAAACGAGGTGATCGTAGTGACGAGGGCTTCAAATGACCCGGCTGGCTCGAAATCAATTGACAAGGCTGATCTAATTGATGACCGGTGCGTGCAAGTTGAGGAGTGTGTGTAGTGGTAACCTAGATTTGCCGGATGGATGGATGCATGATGTTTTGTTCTTTCTCGTGTGGCGTAATAAACGAGTTTGTGCAATTGGTTTTGGGATTCGTGGGTAAACATAATTAGCGTTGGATGGGTGACCTAAATGGGTGCGAAGCGCGGGGGTAACCTGGTTATAGATGAATCGAGCACTCTCGCAGCCTGTACAATCAAATTAAATCACCTTTGGACCCGAGTGACTGTTTAGCCTCGCTTTCTCTGACATACCCCCCTCTACCCCTACATTACGACGATAAAGATAATCTCAATATTGAGGATATTCAAGAACACGTTTTGGCTCATGGTGCTGGGATAATGACGAAAAGTAAAAAAGATGAATATGAGCTTATTAAAAGTTGTTTTGGTAAAACTCACATCGTTTTCTTTCGGCTGGATTTTCCTGTTAGGTAAAAATGACATTTTTGGTTAGTATATCAAATTTTTCAGGTGCTGATGTGTTTTCCTAGAAGCTATTTTAGTTCTCTCGTGTTGTATATGTTGAAATCATAATTTATGGTTCGCTTTTCGATCGGAACGTAGATAATCCTGTTCGAATATGGTTTCTATAGTTCCTTCAGATGTTGTTGCCTTCCTCGTGATATTAGCTCTAGGCAATGTTTGATTACGAAATTTCGACGTGAAAATTTACTTGCAAAATTTATAATGCTAGATTAAATGTAAACTTTCAAAAATGTACAGCACACTTAGAAAACCGTGATGTATTAAAATAAAGGAGGAATGTATTTCCGTCTCGACTGTGACTCGGACGTTATTGGACAGTTTTGGGGTTTGCAGTTATCGCTATCTCTGGGCTAAAGACTGTTGGACATTTATTGATCCATGTATGCGTTGTCCAATGTGTGCACGTGACAATGGCCTTCACATAAATGCGTGATTGGCTGAACTGCGTTACAGCGTTCTTATTGGTCTGTTTCATCTATTCAAAAAGCATATTAATACCTGATTGGTTGAACTGCTTACCATTGTTCCTATTGGTTAGTTTACGCGAGTTTACGCGATTGGAAATTAGATCGATTTAAATGCATTTAAGCGTGACATATGTCAAAAGACACAGGAAAAACCTCGTCATTAGAACTCAGAACTAACCGCCCTTTGTTCTCGGTGAGGAACTGACCCAACGACAAGCCTTCTTTAATCGCCGCCTCTGGAATCGTTTCTCGCCCCGGTGAAATCCAAGTTTGTGGGAAACTGACGGTTTGTTAAAACAGCTAATTAGACATTGTTGGTGAGGTATTGAATTTAATAAATCAATGATAAAAAATACGTTCGAGAAAATTCTATGTGCGAAACAATGGCTTTGGTAGCTTTGTTACATTTGAAGTTGGGTAACAAGACCTTCGCTCAGCGATATAATATAGTGAGTGGCATAAAGTATCATCCCGTCCCAGACGAAATGAAACGGGATAGGGGAGCAATGATACGAAGCTGATTTTTACATCTCCCTGGATTGATCAACACAATGTTTCATTTTTGTTTATGCGGATCGATCAAAAGTAACCGATTCATTGAACTGTAACAATGTTTATAGAAGATGTTGGTAAAATGTTAACCACGTAAAAGTAATGTGATGATTACTTTTTCAAACCACCCAGCACGATAACCTGCAGGAAAACAGTGACAATGAGCGTAGAGTTAGTGGCATACCATAGACCGTTGATCATTTTTCTCGCTTCGAAAATTACCGTTACATAAAATTCGCTAGTATATGAAATCCAGGAGAGCAGGCGGGAAAATCACTATCAGGATCTGCATGCTACAAACAGTGGACAAAAGGCAAGGAAAGTTTGAAACTGTAACCCACTTTGGCACGAGAAAAATGTTCAATCACGTGCGTGCACACACACACACGCGTAGATGGGCTAGACATACGAGCCTGAACAAAAACATCCATATTCCATACCATTTCCACCACCACACACACCACGCCGGATTCGTGGTATTTGCAAACTATCTATCTATCTATCTATCTATCTATCTATCTATCTATCTATCTATCTATCTATCTATCTATCTATCTATCTATCTATCTGTCTATCTATCTATCTATCTATCTATCTATCTATCTATCTATCTATCTATCTATCTCTCTATCTATCTATCTATCTATCTATCTATTTATCTATCTATCTATCTTCTATCTATCAAATCTATCTATCTATCTATCTATCTATCTTCTACTATCTATTTATCTATCTATCTATCTATCTATCTATCTATCTATCTATCAATCTATCTATCTATCTCTCTATCTATCTATCTATCTATCTATCTATCTATCTTCGATCTATCTATCTATCTATCTATCTATTCATCTATCTATCTATCTATCTATCTATCTATCTATCTATCTATCCATCTATCTATCTATCTATCTATCTATCTATCTATCTATCTATCTATCTACTATCTATCTATCTATCTATCCATCTATCTATCTATCTGTCTATCTATCTATCTATCTATCTATCTATCTATCTATCTATCTATCTATCTATCAGTCTATCAATATCTATCTATCTATCTATCTATCTATCTATCTATCTATCTATCTATCTATCTATCTATCTATCTATCTATCTATCTATCTATCTATCTATCTA
>JACCGJ010000250.1:23781-34513 GCA_013407085.1 Atriophallophorus winterbourni | reverse complement strand
GTCGCTTTCTCACCACACGCTTGTCACACTTTTCTTAATTGATGTCATTCAGTAGACAGTTTTATTAGTAGAATAATATCATTCAGGAAAAAAACCACGTAGACACAGACGTCGCAATCTCGTAAAGTAAAACATTTAGTCAAAAAGTCATCAGTCTAGGAGCCCTAACTTCCACTACATTCCCCATCGTTGGACGAATGCAGACATTCATTATACTTGGTAATATTACTAACAAAATTTCCCAACTATTATTCGAGAGATGTCTTGAAATACATTCTGGCAGCAAATTATGCTCATCAGAATGCCACTGATCCATTATTCAAAGTCTGTTTCACAAAGCTAAATTCCAAGCTTTTAGCTCATAATCTATATTTCCGAAGAATATACTTACTCTTTTGTGTCATAAATGGTATATCTTACGCAGACACACAAGAAGATACGGTAAATTAATCCCCCTACGGTCACTCCCACTATGTCGAGAAGAATTATTTTAGATTTTATGATTATGAGCAAATCATTTAAGCGCAGTAAAAAATACCCAGACTTAGTACAGATCCCTTTGGTAAACCGCAGGTGATTTTGATGGTCTGTGACAACACTCCAATTATTATAAAGTTCGCGTACCAGAAAATAGTTGTGGGGCGTAAGTGTAAGTTATGTGTGAATTCTTGAACCTGGAAATTAACTGATATATTCGGTAAGGTAGATAAATTATTGAAAATTCCAACCAGGATTTTTCCGTTATAGCTTCATCAATAAAGCATCCGTATGAATGATCAATCACGTATCGTTATGATCATACCGTTTCCTCCGAGATCAACATTTACAGTATATCATGAAATCATAGGCATAGAACAAAGCTAATTGGTATTTTGGTTCAGTATCGAGATGATAAGCGCAACCGACAGGATATCTCAAGTAAATTTTGCGGTATTAGATTTCAACAATTGCGAACAAATTTACCATGGAAAGTTACATTTCAGTATTATTTTGAAGCATAGTTTTCCAACTGAAGCATCGAAAATTGCAAACTTGTTCACCTTCCTGAATCTTCTCGCAATCGATTGAGTCAGTTTTTCAAATATATTTTCAGCTACTCATGAGTAACAGATGCGTCGAATTATGCACTAATGCGTTAGTTCTTAACACTGGTATTTGCATCCTAGAAGGCATATCGACTCATTACAATACCAGCTGTGAACTGTCGTTTGTATATTCAAGATGTAAAAAAGATTTTTTTAAATAAACTTATATGATCATGTCTTTCCATCTTGAAATAGTCTTATGTAACACGAGTAACCCTATTAATGTTGCAGGAATTCTGACCAGTTGAAGACTTTCAGTGCCTTATTATTAAACGATTATCACAAAATCACTGCTCTCAGATTCTCTGGTTACAAAAATCATTATTACTTAACCAATGCAATATTAATTTTAATTAGCTTTAACAGAGTCAAGAAAGATATATTTTAGTCGGTCTCAATTATTTGTGGGTTCAATAAAATACATTTTATCATATTAATTTTCTTTCACTATTGTAAGTGAGATAAATGGAAAATATTGTTCAATAACTCATTTACAGAACTATGCCAGCAAGTTCTATAATATGTACGTATAAAATGACGGATATTGAAGAGAGTTTCCAAGGGCCATTTGTGAAATCGACCGGTGAAAAAACCAACATAAAAAGGACAGGGAACGTAAGTATATCGATTATGTTTACCCGGAAATGCACCGTTTTGTTTTGAAAAAATTGAATTCTCAGAAGCGAAGTACAGTGCTAGTGAGGGGCGTAACATAAAGCGCATTGTTTTTAAATCATAGTCCTTACTTGAACATTATGAATTAGATGTCCAGCGATTAGTTTATCGAGCTTTCATTGTAAGTTGTTAAGGATTCGTAAACAAGTTGAATGATATTACAGCAAGTATTAGTTGGACGTTTATCTAACCAAATGACAAAACTTTATTAGGTAAAATTGCTAGCTCGGTCATCACTAATCATTGAACGTAAAACGCATTTAAGTTGAGCTACTGATCGTTGAGTGTAAACAGCACAATCCCACCGTGGATTGTGTATGTGATCGGGATGCATGCAAATGAGCATTTTTGTAAAGCGCATTCATCCGTTAGACACGATTTACTACTTAAACTTGTAGCCTATTTGCTTTCACCTGCGTTCAATGATAATTGTCTGAAAGTGTATTCGATACAAAATTAATCTTGTATATCTTTTATGTGAATTCATTCAGAAAAAGGAACAGCACCTTGATAATCGAAATATCATTCATTGACCATTTTTAACATGCTCATACTGTTAAGAAAAAATGAACAAGTTTGCTGGAACTTGATTAGTCAGTGCCCACCCATTTGAGAAGCTATTTAACTTTTAAGTTTTAAAAATAGATTTAAGATTAGGGAGGAATTGTAGTTATATTAAGAGAGAAGATATACATGAACATGCGGCACAAGATAGCACCTGGTTATCATCATATCATATGTTAATATAATCTTAACAATATCTTCACATTGCAGTGTGAAAAATCGGATATTAACTCTTGGTTTGATCACCACCTCATGTTCAACGTGGTTCGACCAAGGTTCGATATGCCAAACATTCGGAAAGACGGAGAACGGTACGTCAATCATTGCGCCGTATAGTCAATTTTCTCTCTTTGAACTTATCCCCGGATAGTAGGTAATATATTCGAAAACAATTGTGTAATGTCATATACATACTTAAAATCCATCTAACGAAACTGATTCGAAGTAATTAAAAGTTATTAAGGGGCAGGGCTGGGTTTTGAGAGTTTCGTCTCTAAAAGATGACTGCAAAGAGGTATACAATACAATGTTACTATTTTACACCTTCGGTCAATGACTAGCAAAACTATACATCGTAAGAAGTTGCTTATTTCATCATTACACTTAGTTATAAATTTTGATTCGTTAGTAACGACGTTTATCACAACGCTTTTCACCGGAAAACCCTACTTGATAGAATAGCGCCGTGTGCTTGACATGCCGTGCACAATGTTCAGCAGTCGAAATCAGCTCCTACGCATTCCCTGCTTGAACATGCCGCTTCATATTATGCCGCATAATCTAGCGATCCTAAGCTTATTTGTACCACAAATGTGACCCACCCAAAATTTGACTTTCAAACTTCAGCCACCCGCATAGTAAATAGTTCGGAAAATATTAATGTTATTATCATCCTTCAGTTGTCTTCAACCAGTCGCTGATTACATGCACATATTTGTAAATGTCTTTTAGATGTCATAAAAAGGGGGAAGACGGTTATTTTGCTAGTAGGCGCAACGGTATAATTCGGGTTTAATTTATATGCAAATGGCCAAGCAATCTACAAGCCCAAGGATGTCACTGACGCAGCGCAGGCTGACTGCCCTAAGTTATGTCAGTATTCAACATGACGCGATTCTGGATGGCTTGAAAATTAAGAGATACACTGCTTCTCCATATCCAGATGGTTAACAAACATTGGGACTTCTATTTTACTGAACTAAAACCAGTGATCTGTTCACACTCGCTACAGTATTTTATATTCTATTAATTGTCGTCCGTGAATTTTCCGAATTCACAATTAATTTATTCACCGCAGAATGTTAGATTTATGAACACAACAAATTTTCTCTTTTGCTTACAAACTTTTATGTGCAGAATTACATGGTCTGATGCATATTAATTTCACTATGTTTTAGGTTTTAAATATGTATATCAGATTGTGATTGCTACTTACAGCGTGTGTGATAGTAGAAACGGAATAAACAACGGGTTATTCAAAATAAATAACCCGAAAATGTTTACCTCGCTATTGTTGGTATACTTCAATAAATTTGTAGTTTGTGAAATTTAGGTGAAATAAATGCACTCAATATTCACAGAGCTTTCAAGTATATTATTTTGTGGTAAATATAATAAGTGAACAGTAAACGCGTAGCTAAGTTTTAATCTCGTTTCGATATCTAAGAAAAATCAACCTTCTGAGTTTTAGATGGACACACGTTGCTGTTGATTGGATGCCGTTCACACCGAAATCCGATTATAATTTGATCATTTTTACCGTAAGCCAAGGAACCAACTTGAGAAAATGGCATTATTTCAAAGGAATAGATTGCCTTTTGGAGGATATAACAACAAGCGTGTTTGCTAATGATGAGTCGAAAGGACTCATCAGTGATATGATATTCCAGAATAACTTAGAGGTGAGCACTAATTCACACTATCCACATCAATAATCTACGAAAATTGTTGTAGAATGAATTGCTGAAAGATTTTATTGTTGAGATTTAATTTGCTAACATAATTGCAAACTTTGAACCTGTTTGAAAATCCACGGTCTGCCTCGGATTTACCGCAGCTATTTTAATCCTACTTTCCCGATGACTATTACCTCACATTTTAACTGAAAGATGTTATACCTTGAATCAATAAACTGGTACGCAATTATTGAGTCAGGTTATCAATCGCACCTATGAGCTGTCTAATGAAATATTTAAAGAATAACTTTGGCAATTTATAATACTCATAGTTAATGAATTATTTTATTCATATAGAAATATGCTTTCTGTGCTGATCCGTGGTGACACCACAATGGATCAGGGGATATAACGCACGACCTTTAATCTGATTGTCGAAGTTTGAAATAAACTTGATCCATATCCCAGGTGTAAATGTGGTACCAATGGTAGCTGAGAAAAACTGCATAGCGCCCTCTGAAGTGGATGACTTTTTGTTATCTATACCGCTTCGAGTAAAAATAAACCAGATATAAGCAATGACATAATGAACAATAAAATTGTACGACAGTATATTTCATCTTTACAAAAATGAGGTAATTTCTCATTACTGATCACAGCTAAGAAGAACATTGTTGAATACGATTGTGCAGTAATTGTTCATACCCAGTATAAATAAATCCCCACTGTTCCAAAGTGACCAGAGTATGTTTTCAATCTTGGTACGAATAAGAGCACTAGTGTTAATGTGAACAATCCTAGACTAGCTCAATTTATCCCCAAAATAGATAGTTATTTGCAACAGTATTTTAACATTATATTATATGATTGAGCAAACAAAATGTGAGTTATGCCCAAATTTAGAAAGATTTCAAACACCGCTCAATTGATAGTTGGCAAATAATAACTTTGAATGCAGAAATTTGATCGCTGGTTAATATTCGAACTGTAACATGTGTTAATTTTAAGAAGAAGAAGAATGACTTTATTCGTGTTCACGAATTTTCAGCAACAGATTAATTTCTCCAGATAATACCAATAAAAAATATGTATAGCGTGCGCACAATGAAATAATACATAGGCCAATGAAGTGTCAGGTTACCTCGGGCTAGACAAATGTGACGGGAATAAAAAAAGAACTAAAAACAGGACATCTCAGCGTGAATTAAAAATAGGTTAGCGTTTCTTTAACTTCATAGCATCAATAAATTAGGTTCTTTATATAATGCAAATAAAATAAAATATATGAACTGCCACACAATGAAGTAATACTTGGGCTAAAAAAGTGTCAGGTTACCATGGGCTAGACAAATTTTAGGGGAATTTGAGAAATTAACTCGAAAAATAACTGGGACATCGTGGCATCATTAGAAAATTGTCAAGCGTTCTTTAAACTCTGTAACAGCTTTTGATTGCTGTACCATGTATCGGGCTAAGTATGGGATAAAAGAATTTCTAAATTTATTCGTTCTTGAATAGGAAATAACGTACCGGACTTGGACCTCATGGAGACCATGCAACATAAACAAGCGAATACTTCAAGGCCAGAGAAAGCACATTGTTAACCATTTAAATCACATTACGAATTGAATATTTTAGTTGTTCTCAAGTTAAGTCGCGCAAGACAATCTTAGGCGTGACTAAACATAATTTTGATAAACTAAAAACATGCAAATAAGACGCGTTTCTCCCGAAGCAGTATAATGGGTGTAAGCGTGGTCGAAGTTGGGCAGTAGGAAAAATTTCCTGTTGTAATATTGCGCCGGAATCTTGAATTCAAAAAGGTTTAGTACGTCTTCAAACTCATATTATAACAGATGTCTATGAGTAAATACTGATGGGGAAAATGTTTTAGCATTTGTAACCAATGGTATAATTTTAGTTATTATTTTCAAAATTAAGATGAAAGCCATCATTCTATTTTTACCCTTCAAAATTAATTTGTGAGCACCACATTGATGTGGAATTCGAAAATTTGTTAAAATTTTAATGAGATCATAATGCTAAACTGAATAGCTCAAATTGTTGTTTAGTAACTTCGTGTTTGATTTATTTACCAATAGGTCGACGAGAAACACTTGCTTCTTTCAACAACACAGGCAGTTTATCGTATCCCAGTGGCTAGATGCGATCGGCTTGGCCATAAAAAGTCAACGTGCCACGCAATACATGACCCATATTGTACCTGGAATGAACAGTCTAACAAATGCGAGTACTTAACTCAAAGCAACTCTGGAGGATTTAAGTTTGAAACATGTCCCATAAAACGACCAGATCACACGGAAGAAATAACAATCGACGGTGGCTGGGGGACTTGGACCTCATGGAGACCATGCAACATAAACAAGCGAATACTTCAAGACCAGAGAAAGCACATTACTGATTTAACAATGTCGGACTGTGCATGTCGCTATCGTAGTTGCACTGCACCGCGGCCCTATGGAACACATGCCAAAGGCTGTCTGGGTGACAACGTCGAAATATCCAATTGTTCAGTTGATGGATCTTGGACACGATGGAGTTCCTGGTCAGGATGTACGCCTGAATGCTTGGATGTGGATTCATTGGTAAACATGGGACACACTCCGGCTAGCCGGACTCGACAACGATGGTGTAGTAAACCTCCACCATTGGGTAACAAAGGCAACAAGTGCGCCGGAGATGCGACAGAAAAGCAAGCATGCCCTTCTCCCAGCGTCACCTGTCCAGGTGGAGTTATACCTAACACATATTTTATAATGTTCCATATCATCGCTAGACCATCACATATGCAGTTAATGAGTCTCGCGTTAAATGGATTTATAAATTACAAATTTTTCGCAGTTTACATCGGAAATGATTTGTTAATTGTTATTTCGTTAATTAATCCATTGAAGCTGAACGCCTACCACCACCATCGTGGTCAGAATGGTCCGAATGGACTCAATGCTCATCCCAGTGCAATGATGGAGTTCAAGTGCGACAAAGAGAATGTGGCCGCCATGAATTTGGGTGGAAACCTTTGCCACCAAGCGAGGTGGTAAACACTGATCGGAAAATCAAAAGAAATTCAAACGAGTTATTATGCTTGGGCAACGCCTTCGAGGAACGAAGTTGCAATAACCAATCCTGTCCTTGTGAGTTTCAGTTCTGTTGAGGGGAGGCAGATTTATATGAAAATTTCTATGCAAGTAGCTAGAAAAGTTTATCACACACACACACACACACACATATATATATATATATATATATATATATCAAACAAAATCGCAAGTAATTCACGCAATGTGAAGTCGGATGAATGAATGGTCGATGAAATCATGGTTAATCCATGCACCACATGTTTCGAAATCCACCAAGCAAATATGATTTCACTTATCTTCAGTTCGAAAGAGATTGTTTGAGCAACTGCTTCTGAGTAAATAAATACCAGTACACCTTTGCCATCCAAATATTAAATAGGCATTTATTTTTGTTACCACAATATTTCAAAGGTATTTATCGACTGAGTCCATATATGTTGTTATTTAGCCTAAAATCATGATCTTTGAGAGACCTGACTACTGATACGAACTAGTATTTTTCCCGTAGGTATTCACGTTGTCTAAGTATAATGTCATGATATAAAAATTTCCATCTTAGTCACCATAAATTTATGGTGTGGGGTGACGATTTTTTCGATACACTTGTTTTGAGTTTAGAAATCCCATAGTGATCATTAGCTGCTCATCACAAACAAACTGGGTGGAATTTCATTAGTTAAGAACGTATAAAATGGTTTAGGAAAAGCGGAACGCAACACGAATTGCCGAGCTGTTTCCATGTAGCTGGAATGACAAGACGATTATTTGACTAATTTTGCCTTGAAAAATTTATAATTTGTGAACCCTACGACACATCATCGTCATCATCATCATCATCAGTCCTCTCCATGCCGGGTGGCACATGAGGCAAAGACAACCACATGCCAGTGGTTCCGGTCTGCCGCTGCTTCCGTTGCCGTCTGCACCGTGAATCTTTGTGCATGTAGTTCGCGTTCCAACGTTCTGCGCCAAGTTTCCTTAGGCCGTCCCATTTTTCGTTTATCTTGCGGAAGCCAGTGAATGGCTACCTTCTTATGCGAACTGGGATCCATCTTGCAGGCATAACCGAACCATCTCCACTGTCGTCTTTTGACTACGTTAGATGCCACCTCCAGGCCAGTTTTTCTCAGGAGCTCTTCATTCAAAATGGTGTGTGGCCAAAATATCCGTAGAATCCTTCTCAAGCACTTAATTTGAAACACGTTCATTCTGCGCTGGTGGGTTTAGAAATTAACGCTGGCAAATCGGAGGTAATGGGGAAGAATGTTCCGGAACAACCATCAGTGTCCGTGGACGGTCAACCGCTCAGTGAGGTTACATATACAGTCTACCTTGGGAGCAAACTGACTGTAATTGGTGACTGTGAAGATGAGGTCAGGAGAAGGATCGGGAAGGCGAACCAAGCATTCTGCATGCTGAACTCCATTTGAAAATCCTCCGCTCTCAGCATCAACACGAAGATCAGACTCTTCAAGAGCAACGTTCTGAGTGTGTTGCTGTATGCATCGGAATGCTGGAAGAGGACCGCTACGACACATCGCGATAACAAAATTCGCCTAATAATACGACGACCGCAATTGAAAATCCGCAAAATTTCAAGTTTCCAATGAATTGTATGAAAACCGTTAGAGGCACAACAACTGCGGAAACAGGAGTACAACATCGGCCGATATTGAATAATATGCAATTCGTCAAGATGGGTCAAACTAGATTAATGTGGCGAGGGTTTGATGTGAACCGTTTGGCACGAAGTCGACTGACATATCACACCAAGATGTAACCGGCGAATAGACGTTCAGGGCAGTGTTGTGGTAATAAGATTGGTATATTTACGATAAGCGTGCGTTTTATACTTCGTGTGTTATTAAAGTTTTGGGAAATTGGTGTTCTCGTGTTGTAAAGGTTCGTGGGGCACGTGATTAATATTTAACTTTCAACCGGATAAATATATTGGGAGACAATAGACAAACAATCGGTAAACGCGAGGGTGTGGTGCGATTAACATGACATCAAGTGTCCTTGAAGCCAATGTGAACAAAGTAAAAGACCTTGAACAGGAACCTCTATTTTGGTTCGATTAAACTTGTGTACTTGTCAACCACAATCCCCAAATTATGGCGATCACTTCAATAGAATAATTGAAACTTATTGCTGAATAATTTTTTTGTTTTTCAATGTTCATTGTTAATGCCGAATTACCTGATCAATATTTTTTATATCTAAGTAAAACTAATGAATACTATATCGCCACATCCACTCAATTGATGGCGACATGTTTCCAAACAGCATGTGCCGTCCATTAGCGTTCTATCAACCTCCTAATAAACATTTCCGTGTGATACTCGAAGATTCTGATTTGCTACTTCATTCGCCTCACCTACATACGAACCGCAGTGTTGAAATTAAAGATGCTAGAAGATATTGATAATGCATTAGACATTAATTTTAATTATTTATATTCCCAGTGACCCGAATATTATCCACATGGACTGATTGGCTAATCACTTCTTTGAACCACAAGACCGGGATAACGCAACGCCGATTTCGGGTAGAATGCGAGGCAACGCTGCCACAGGCGGACAAATTGCTTTCACATGTGGAAGAGCAAGTGGGTGAATGTCGCGAACATGTGAACGGCGAACTTTACTGTAATGAACCTGGTAAGTATGCGTTGAATGGGACAGTGGACAAGATGTGCTTGAGGAATCACGTGTTCAATGATTTATAGGAAACGAAATTGGGAAATATTTACCGTGGCGCTCACGCCACTGCACTCGCACACATCAAGCTGCATTTGGCGGTTTGTCGTCTTCAAGTGGGGCGAGTAAGTGTAGATAAAGTGAGCTTTGAAACAGTGAAATTTGAGTGTAATCGCGATGATTTGAGCTAGACAATGCAATGGTATTTCAGGAACATTATTACTTAAAAATGTAACAGCTTTTAAAAATCCCATATTACGGCGGCGTAGGAATATATTTTACCCCATTTGCAATGTTTGACGGCGGGCTGTATACACTTGATGACAGCAAACGACAAGAAAACGGTTCTGGAGTGTAGTGATCTAAGCAACAGAATATTTAGTAAAAATCCGAATTTGCATGCATTTCCATCATACATTTAGTATTTTGAATAAATGATAATCACCGCCTAAATCGATTGAATGGATACCACGCGTCGATTATCCAGCTTTTATAAACTGCTACGAAGTCGTGTTTCTGCCCTCAAACACTGGAGTGTCTCTACCCTCGTTCACGTTTGATAAACCAGCTTTCAATTGACTGTTTTGAAACCGCCATGAATAAGGTGTATTTCGGACCTCTACAAGTTGAGTCTACCTATAATTTCGAAGAGAATCTCCGTTATATTATGAAAACGAAAATTGAAATCACTGTGTTACAGCACCGTTTAGCAG
>JACCGJ010000250.1:0-16736 GCA_013407085.1 Atriophallophorus winterbourni | reverse complement strand
CTGAACGGGATGCAAATTTTGTCGAATTAAGGTCATGGCAACATCAGGCGCCATTAATTACTGCTGCTGGATACATAACATCGACAGCAACAAAATGCTCAGCAAACTCATATTATCATGATCATAAACCATAAATCATGAGCCATAGAAAAAGCCAACTAATGTATGGTTGAAACCTACGTTGTTATTCCGTTGAGAGTAGGTCTCCAGCACAGCCTTAAAAAGTAGATTTTGGTCAATTTAGCCCAGAATTCGATTGACCCACCCCTCATATGGAAGCTAAAATTAATATCCTGATTGAAAAAATCACCTGGTTCAGCAGCATTTCATTTCGTGTCAGTAAACGGGTATCTCATTTCTACGTCAGACAGCTGGTTGATTTATTTAATAGCCGAAACGCATCAATATCGCCAAAATTGTTATTTGTGAAGGTTTGTAAGTTTTCAATATTTACCTGCAGAGGGATGTTTCAGTCAATCAAGAAAAATTGCTTAACCTTACAGCTTTCAGCAACGTATTTGAAAATATTCGAGACCGATCGGGAGTCCATAATCATGTTCGCACCGACACCCTTGGTCTGACGAAGCTTCTGTGTTCAGAAGCGAAACGTTACCAACAACTTACTATAACCGATTCATTGCTTACAGCTTTCAGTTAGAAAGGAAGCTGAATCGATCAATGGCGAGTTAATCTATTCAACGAAAACGAATTAATTCGCAAAGATCGTCAATAATTCCATGTAATGAGTTATATAACCAAGATGAATGCTCACTATAATGAAAATTACGAGCTGCGGCTGGAAATGATCGTTCCCAATGATTAATCTCTCTAGCGCTAAAATGTGGAGAAAAGCGCATGTGGATCCTTATCTTACTGTCCCCACCTGATGAGTGCAAACAGCACGAAACCGGTCGTGGGGTGTGACGGAAAAGCATGCAAATGAATATTTTGGCACATAAAGATGTGTTCCTCACATCCCCCGATGCTCTTCTTTGTTTACTAACGGCCATTCGTGAAATGTGTTTTGAAGCATCAATGAATTAAGCAAGGTGATGCTCCACACAGATGTATAATTGCGAGAATTGACTGTTCGAAATTTGTTTAAATGACCGACTAAGTAATCGTCCCTTCGTTAACGATTTAACACAGACTATCAAGAATTTGCGACTTGGGCGGAATGGTCTGATTGCTTCGTATCAAACGGAGGGCAATACCAGATACGTGTGCGAAATCTACAAAAGCGTGACGAGTTCAATTCGATTGAAGCAAAGCGTTGTGACACTCAGGTACTAGTCCAGCTGGAAGAAGGTAAGAGTCCATTGTTTCCATAAAATCTCTCATTAGTGCTTGATGCAGATACAATTGAGCGATTACGAAACACACAGAAAGGTCGCTACACATGGACTCATGCAATAATCGCCACGATATTGGCGGCATTACTTGGGATTGCCGTTGTACTCATCCCATATATTGGCTGCATCGCGAGAAATCGTAAATTGGAAGAAAATCGTGAAAAACGAAGACGATCGAGTGTGTGGAAGAAATTAATCGACCGTACTAGTAACCCAGAAAGAAATGCGCCCTACGTTCTCGTTGCACAGACGAAGGGACCCAAGTATGAATGTGCGGGGGATTGCAAGTCAAACTCATCATGGCTGAAGCCTACCTATTCTCGAAGCTCAAATCTTGATAGAATTCGAACACTACACACGAATAAAACAAGAGATGAAGTATCATGGAATGGTACCACGGAATTTAGAAATGAAACGTTACAAAGAAACTTGACGACGGATTCACGGCTTGCAGATACGTATAAATTGAAGCAAAGATCTATAGGACTGCCACACGAACCAGATATAACCAACTACAATGGTAAGGAGGATACCATCTACGCAACACCGCCTAACGTATAATGAAATAGAAAATCTCGCAAATCTGTGCGAACTTGACAATGTTTCGTGTTAGAAATTCTTTCTTAACATTATAACTTGGTATTGAATATGAGTTATTTCTGAATGAGTCATTTGTATACAGAGCAAAATATCAAAGAAGGCCATCATGTAATTGCGTGCAAATATCCAAGAAGTTAGTGTCATTTATTAAGTACGCTAGAGATGACGTTTTTACCGAGGTCACTATTGGTAGAAGAAGAAGAAGAAGAAGTTGACTTTATTCGTACACACGAATTTTCAGCTGTTACAATAATTTCACCATATTAAAAAAATGATAAACATGTCCCGACATCGAGTTACAATTTGTCGGCTGAACGATTTTTCTTGTCCGTCTTAATTGATTAACATACGATCCAGTTTACTAGCAAACGTTTTCGGGTCAAACGTTTCACTGCAAGTCCCGGTATCTCGTACTTCGTTCGAAAGTGCACGTCCAAATTTGACCTCAGTTGATCCGAAAATATTTGATGCATTTTACCCTTGGAGAAATTAATTGTATGCACGGCCGATTTGAAGGCCCCGCAAAATTGTAAAATTGCTAAAATGCGTTCGTTCAACACTAAAACGATCAACCGAACAGATAAAACTAACTAATCGATACACAGAATACCGATTTCTCAATCGCTGAAACTAGTTGACTACTGAAACGACGAGAGTAATATGACCCATCAGAATACCCATGGAGGACAGAAAATTTGGATAGCGGTACAGAATGAATACAAAATGAGTATAAATTGGGTATCTGGGAGTATCGCCAATGTCCGAAACTGCCAGTTGGTGGAAAGCTAAAATATTTCAACTCTATTTACTCGAATCCATGATGCGCGGTACCTGTCAGCGTTAATAGCTTTAGCTGAGAGCAACACGAGGTGGATGATAAAGAATATAGACCACTGGAGTAATGAGGTGGCAAGCGTGCTTATCACATTTAAATGCATAGCAAACTAGCCAAGAATTCCACATTGGAACGGAAAACTTTGCTAATAGCAATTCATACACAGGAAAATATTTTCAAACTACTATGAAAAGCGGCACTGGTATTCGTACATAATGTCCAAATGCCTCCGTGCATGGTCAGTGCTTTTATAATTTTCCAAGCTAGAATAGAGTGCATACCAGCTATTGAAAACCACATATTGAAGCAAATATACACGGCTTGCATCACAGTTTCAACTCGTTTTGCTTGATGAATCCAGCGAGTAAATGCATACCAATAAAGTCGACAAAGCTCTCACAAATAAGATCAACCCAGACGTTATCACGAATGAGGAAATCAAAAATAAAAGTTTGAATGGGTAAACGATAAAATATATTGATATGGTTGACATCAAAATCTGACAAAGTTTGTGTCTCTATAGCCGAGTCACAGACACAACACTGGATTCACAAATCGAGTGTTCGTTAACGGCCGGGTTTTCGGATTGTATGGTCAATACAGCGTAGCTACCCGTCGATTGATCACGGGAAACGTAACCGGGGTTGATGCAAAGAACACCGTCCACATTCTACGAATAGGGAGAGAAAAATAAAAATGATAATGGGAAAAATGCAGGTGTTAGAGTCCGACGCTTGCATAATATCGGTAGAGTAGGCTGGAATCTAACTATCATTTTCGTAGACAACCCAGCTGCAATTTATCTGACACGCAGGTTAGGAATATACACCATGGTTCTTAGCTTGTTATCTATGCCATGCATACATACGTGGAATATAAAAAGTAAAGTAAAGCGAAAGATGTTTCTTTAGGATAACGCAGCAGAGTATAAAACCAATTGATGGGAAATTGACATGCAGGGATAGAAAAATATTGAAAGATGTTGCACGAGCTCATATTCCACGCCGTTTCACTGGACTATAGAGCAGCACCCGGTCGATAAACAAGGGCAATTCGGTATCAGAGTGATCGCTGTTGATCAAGCCAATAGCGAATACCAAGCAATAAGACAAGAGCCAAGTTTGTTACTTAAATCCGGCTGATTCCACCACATGAAAATCGTGAACTGGGTGTTTGTAGTCTGCAGCAATCGGTGCGATGCCGGGTGTAAAAGGTTTCGATCGGGTTCATTGTGAGGCTTTTACGGGGAATTCACGATAGCTGCCGGGGTTTGTCTAGTGACATTGAATTGGAAACCTGTGGATTGATCCTGAATTACGCTACGGAAATACAAACAATGACGGGATATAAATTGGAGCAAGATAAAGTGAATTAGACAGAACAAATGCATTATTGTCTGCCACAGCTATTTATTTATTTGTCGAAATGGATCGCACACGGGAAACTAAAAGGAGAAGGAAATAAAAATCCTACTGGAAACCAACTTATAAAACACGCATAAAGATGACATCTGAGATCTGGGTTGAATAGGTGAACTCTGCACATTCCTGTGATATGTATGTATGTATGAAAGCACAAGCTTGATCCAGGCAAAGTGCCGTACAGTCAGAGACTGCACGTGGGCTAAGATACTGTCAGGTTGCCCAGGCCTAGACAGATATGAGAAATAAAATAGAAATGGTAGTGAGACTCCAGCCTGTTTCAGCATACAGCTGACCACCGATGGCCAATCAATTTAGCACGGTGTTAGCCGCACAGCACAGAAGTACTGTACGATTGCACATCTGTGATATGGTTTATGTTGAACGAGTCACCACACAAAATGTAGGTGAAACACAAAACTGCACACCTCGTGCGACTGACTATCGCTTTTGCTGATGACATGCGATGTGGACGATAAACATGATCGCTAACATAATGATCAAAATGAAATTGAGCACAATTCAAAGTAGCGGACGACTCAGTAACAACCACCAAACGGACACACCATATTAGTAAAGGATATCTGGATATGGACTACTTGTGCCTTACCGGTTGATAAAGTAGAAATACAACAGCCACCTAAAGGCAATGCTTTGCTTGGGTGCCCTTAATGTCTCGCGGCGGTCTCATTGGCAAATATGAGTAAGTTTAATTTCATGTACACATTGAAACACAAGATTAGAGCAGTCATAGGATACAGTGGGTTGAGATGGTGTCAGGTAGCCGAGGTCTGGACAGATATTGGCTATATACCAATCATTACCGGCGCAAAAACAATTTAGAACGATCTGAACAATACAGGAATATCCTTGCATACCCATTGAAGGATAAATACCGTTACGTTCAATGACATTTCAATTAAGTGAGTGATTATGCAAATAGATTGAAACCAGTAGAAAAAGTTTCATACCTTTGCGAATTGACGTAATCGAGAGGGGATAATAAGACAGTGGGGTGTAACGGACATATGACCCTGCTTGTCCCATAGAATGTAATCCAATGGGAGGTCATCTGACGGGGGGTGAACCGGGTAGAACGTATTCGAGGACAAAATGTGACTGCAAAGTCTAGCGATTCGATCCCCGGACATACTGCGGGAGAAATAGAAAAGAGCGAAATGGATTCCGATAATAATTACAACAAATCATTTGAACGAATAAGATCATGGCCTCGTAAAGTTGTACGAATAGGAGATGGTAACGATTAATGCAGGTTAGTATCGTTTAGTAAGCGAAGCGCTGACGTCCCGGACCCTACGCACACACATGCATGGATGTATGCGTGTAATACCGAATGTGCCTAATGTTACACTGGGTTACGTTATTAGTGTGCACTGCAAGATTTCAAGGGTACAGAGAAGCAAGCAGACATGATGACGAGAGACAAGTTAATGGTGGTTTCGGCATATGAACCCATGATCTGCTATTCAGATGATACTAAACAAGCCTGCATTGTTTGTTCAGAACGTTTCGCGATCAAACTAGATGATATCATCAGCTAAAAATCTCATTTTGTTCATGGGTTTTTATACGACATTCGTTTGTCCATTCTTGCGTTTGTCCCGTAATTCATCGTTTAAAATCGATTATCCTGTCCAATGGTACGCATCGGTGAATTCTCGCACATTTTGGCGATTATCTCGGGGTTCTTCCAATGGAATTGCAATCCAAATTGATCTATATGCATTGAGATCAGTGGCTTTTGATCGGTTCTCAAACAGCTAATCGTGGCCAACTTTCGACACGTCTAGCCAACATACTGTTTCACGTAATTCAGGCATGGAATATTGTAAATGATGTTTCACTGACATTCGTTTGTCATTTAATCTTGTTGAGTAGCGATGTACTGTTGAGCATAGCTTGAGGGCAATTTTTCTCCAAACGGTCGAATGACGAGTGCTGCAATCTTGAAAACATGTTGGACGTATAGAAGAATTATTCTAGTAATGCCTCTGCTTTCATTTCTTTTTCGGATTCAGCCGGCATTGTGAGCCAGGGGGATTGTATCTCAATCCGTCGAGCACAGATGCCATTGATGAGAACTTCAGAAAGAGGCAAACTCAAGTTGGCTTGAAACTTTCTGAGAATTTGGGTATTAATGCTGGTCACATCGAGATGTCTATAGACTTTTTAAATTACCCGTCAAACCATATCGAAAGATTGGCGCGAACTAAAACATGATCTAACTCTAGACAGGCGTCACAGTATGAGTGCAAATCTTGCACACTACCCCACACCGAGTATCTGAGAGTGATATGGTCAATTTGGATAAACGATACCGGCGATAGAGATTTGCAGGTGGAACAGTGACGCTTCGAATGGCTAAGCTAATGTTGGCAAGAAAAAGCCTGTACGATGAGCACAAGTTAAGCAGTCTTATGCCTCTGTCAGTTCGATGGCAATCGAGACTAAACCATTAATCAAAAATGCTCGTTTGTGGACGATCTACACAAGCATTCTTGTCTCCAGTTATGGAAACGATGTCACACATTGGTGCAAGTGTAATGAGTTCTTGTAATTTTCCATAGAATTCATCCACAGTATTTTGATATCCGCTGTTCTTTCACAGATCACGTAGTCTAACTGCACGAAGACGTCTGTTGACTGGGATGCAGTCTAACCGGGCGATCTCAACTCTGTCACACAAAAACGATTCGGAGATCAACTTGACCGGCGTAGTTATCATCGAACAGGCGTAAATAATACTATTTGCATATGTTGGGGGGGATCAGAGAGCCGTCTGGCCGAACTAGAGTTATGCATTCGCAATCCTAACAAACAGCATGCATCGATATCGATGCTACTTGTTGTCTGATATGCGCTAACGTCGTTGACTAGAATATTGCATGCAATTTAATAAATATAAATGTATATGTATGCATGTGTGTACTTACCCAAGATTAATTTCTTCACCGCTCAAATGCGACAAAACGTCCACGGATGAGACACCGAAAATAAACCCGTCAATGTTGATGAGGCAAGGGTCCCAAACGAAATGGACAGTGCGATACCACGCAGCCTGAAACGCGAAACGAGTGTGAGACTCGAACGAGTTTGCTACAGGCCAGAACACACGCAATCGCTTAGTGAACTTACCAATTCCGGGGTCTTACGCGTCCAGGAGAAATCTATCGGTGGAGTTGGGTAGACTGGATCGTGATGTGCTTCACGATAAGATGGCACGACAATCAAGTGCACATCTAAATGACTGCAATATTCCGCGACAGAATTTAGACGATTTTGAAATAGCTCTTCATACGTCGATTCCCCGTATGACTGTATTAAATGCGAATGTGAACAAAACGCATAATATATCTGCAAGAAGTTCATTGTTGATTGGAACGAAAGCGGAAAATTGCAGTAAAACTAATAGATGTATGGTGATCAGCGAAGAAGTTGAAGCAATACTAATCAATCATCATCATCATCATCATCATCAACGAGAACGTTGCGGCGATATCACATGGGCACGGATGTACAATGATGTAGTACTTTTGTGTTGTGCGGCTAACATCGTGGTAAACAGATTTGCCACCGGTAGTGAGCTGCATGTGGAAACTCGCTGGCGTATCGCTGTCAATTCTATTTTCATTCTCATATCTCTTTAGGTCTGGGCAAACAGAGAGTATCTTGGCCTACGTGCAGTCAATGACTGTGCGGCACTTTGCCGGAATCCAATTTGTGATGACACAAATATACGCATGCGTCAAATGTCGACGCTTGGTCGTCATCCATGATGACGAAACTCTAATCACAATGAAGTGTGTCGAAAAACAGATACCGATTCGATTTGTTGAGCAGCGAGGGTGAGGATTGAGAGATTCGATGGAAAATTCACAGTTTCAAACCACTTTGAAAGATGTTTTGTTGCACGAATACTTTAAACTAGGACAGAATTCAAGCTGCGTGCACACGTAATGATGATTAGGTTCATTGGGCCTTGAAACAGTGGATGAATGGTGAAATAGTTTGATTGTGAAGCTAGTTTGACGTATGTTAGGTATAAAGACCATGATGTACAATAACGCAATTGAACATTTGGAGAGAGTGAAGGCTTTCCTTTGCGGTCTTTCACATTAAGCTTCACAATACAAGCGTAAGAATATTGCAATGGATCTGATCACACATCAGTCATCAAACCAAAACCAATCGTTCGGTTGATAGAACTAGTCGTTGCTGGACATGTAAGTTCGATGTGAAGGTTATGACCACAATCGCCTCAGCTGTCCTCCATATGTTCAGCCAAGCGAGGTACCTTGTGAACAACCGCGAGAGCCGCCTAGGTTATAATTGGTGACCGTGTCAAGCGAGTGGACTAGAATAGAACTATTCACCTTGTTAAAACAATCGTTCCCTAGCCAACTTGGGTGATGTCGCTTTATCAGTTTCCGCGTCGTAGGGTTAATGTATCCAGCTCCGGTGGAGCAGATGAATTAAAATTAAATATTTTCAAGTGCTGTACGCTTAGAAAAGGCCGGTTTTGTCGCTCATCAAATCTCACACTGCATTACCGGGTTAGAACTATATGCCCTCATCACGAGAAGACAGCAAGAATAGGTTCAGTGAGTCTTGAAACAGTGGATATAACATTATAAAAACTGAGCGCAGTCGTTTCCACGAGAGGCTTTCATTTTATAATGTAGTCTTTATCCACCATAAGGGATGACAGCCTTCTTATGAATTGGTTTGATTAGAATTTCGTAAGTGTTAGATTGAACTACGCTGCACCTGAATGTGATGTTACTTACACGCTGTTTAACGTTTCACCTGCATCACTAGAGATATTCGTAGTATCTTCAATAGAAATACTTTTTATTGCCACTGACTTTATTACATGTGCACGATTGATAACGGTTTCCACGGTAACCGTGCTAGGAAGGACGAGATAGCAAACTAAATTCGGCATAAAGATGCATCAGCTAGCGATAGTATATGGGTCACACCATGGTATCAAAGCACAAGCAAAGTGCGGCACAGACAGAGACTGCACGTGGGCTAAGATACTGTCGGGTTGCCCAGGTCACGCCATAAAGAAACTCGAAGTTGAAGAACGCCACGACGAATCACGGCAACACTATTCAGGAATCATTGCTTTTTGTATTTGAAAAATACGGTTTGTCGTACAAACCACTTTACCATTGGTTGAAGGCTGTGCATCTTAGGACGGCAAAAAGCGAGATATTGGTTTTGGAGTGTGGGTGCAAGGGATATAAGCAACACTATATTGTGAACTTTGCTGTGAGTTTCCGCAATCAAACACCGCAACTCTCCTGATGGATTATTGCAACACAACATAGGAATTAAACAATGAACGCAAATTAGGATGAAATATTAATCTAAACGGTAATGCTCGTGAATATAAAACAGCCGTCGGATATTCCTCGAAGGATTATACGCATCAATAGCATCGAGATCATGAGGTGCATGCCAACGCAGTGAAATCAGCTCAGGTAAAATGGAGCGTGATACAATTCACAGATAAACAAACATAATGAACCATTGTATACTGCAGTTCGTTTCTGGCGTCTAACCTAGTGAGTCCTATTGCTTGCTTATGTTTTGACGTAAATAAGAGTTGAAAGATGATGGAAGCATTTTGAAAGAAATGGAGCGTTGAAAAATAACTAACCTGTACTGCCGAGTGTCTTGAGTCTACGAGCGGCCCGATGAGTAGGAGTACATGGGGTTTGGATTGCGTGACTCGTTTCAGCAGAGAAAGCAACAACGAAGGATCGTTTGAATCAGAAAGCGTGAAGGGACCGCAGGCAACCATGAGACGTAATGCTTTCACACAAAAAGTAAAAAAAAATCATTCAGCAAATTGAATTACTAACACGATAAGGAAAGCGAAAACACAGAAGCGCTGGTGGTTTATTTATAAAAACCTCGAGGTGATAATCAACGAAAACTGAGAATGCGAGTCTAGCCGAACGTAGACTTTACTTTACTTTTGTGCGACTATCTCCTCCTGGAGGATGAGTCGGCTTCAAAGAAGGTTCTTGGGAATTTGGGTACAAAGCGGCGTCCCCAGCACCACTCGGCGTTTGTTCGAGTTCAGCTTTCTCTAGCCTTTGCGCACCAATGCGACTGCAAGCAGCAGGAGTTGGCAGAAGCGGTGGGTCTACCAGACTCTGTTCCAGGTTTTTCCTCAGGGTTTTCTCCCCAAGCCTTTCCCGCGATCGGGTATTCCGCAAGGCAGCGGAGGTCTAAAATCAGGGTTTTCCTTCCCTTAGATGAAATGCCCTCCCAGGCTAACGAGCGTAGAGCAAAACAGTGAGGGATTAATCAATTTATCGATCAGATCATATTTAGTGTGACAGTTCATTCACAGCCTGGGGATGGGGCACAATACAACTACACTGCAGTTTTGTAACAGTGGGAATTTCCTGGCCCCAGCCTACAGGCACTTTTATCAAAATAAAGCGCTGTTTATCGTTTTAAAATGGTGGGTATATTAAACATTGAAATAGACGGAAAAACGAAACTTTATTTCAAGATGCAATACCATCGAAACTAACTAGAGAAAACAGAATTAAAGCAAAACACATACGTTCCGTTGATGTAGGACGAATTTCCAGAGGGGTTTTGACGGCAGCCTGAAATGAATTTCATGGTGTTAGAGATGCTAAACAGGAGACACGGAATTGGGCAGGCGAAAAATAGCGAAAAGAGTCAACTGTATGTGCCGGTTTTGAAATGTTTTAAACACCAATTTGCACCTGTAATTGAAATAAAAGTTCACGTTGATGTTGAACAGCTTATTATACCTGTCCGCTGAGACGCTAAATAAAATTCGCTTTGCATATTAAATATTAACATGAACCATTGAAAGACGATGCGGATGACGAGAGCCAGCTGGAAATGCAAAAAACTCACAGGAAACACATCTGAAACCTCCAGCAACTGACCGGTCGGATTGGAAGCTGCCAACACGACAGGCTGGCCGGCATACAAAGAATAAGAGCATCGCGGAAGATCCAATCGAGTCACCGCTTCAGAACTTGAGGTACTTCCGTTCACACGGCGGAATCCGATCAAGCCTATGTTAGACGCTTGCAGGCGTTGCTTGGAATAACTACCTGCTGGACACATATATTTATCAGCATCTGGTAGGACGATTCCGGAAACCGCTTGTATAGCGGCAATGCGACCCGCTACCAGTGATAAAGATTGTAAACGTGCACAGCTTGGACGAAGAAGCGCAAGTTTGTCGTTTGGTGCAACGGTTGTAGGCTGCGATGAGCTATGAATAACGGGTTCTGTTGTGCCATAAGCGGGAAGCGGCTGACTAAGTGAAGAGCTATAAAGAACGAAGGATGATAAATGCGGCATAAATGAGGCTGAAATTAAATAGGTAGTTGACGAAAGTACTTGATATGAAAAGATTATAACAATCGTCAAAAAGGTGTGAGATCACATTTACACTACAGTTAAATATCGCTGCTGAGTTACAATGTTGTTGAACTTAAGAATGGGTCTAAATGCGTTTGGAAACTCGTACAAACACAGCAATTCATACAAAATACAAATAATTGACAAAAGCGTTTCACATCAATCAGCCCATTTACTGATCCGATAGGATGAGTGCAAGTAGCACGAAGTCGGGCGTGTAGCGTCATTGAAGAGTGTACCAAATGAAGAATTAGGTCAAGCTAAACATTTTACAACATATACGTGCGCATTTTATGACAATGTAATTTGGCTGTGCCAGTTTAACCAAACATTGGTTCCACAGTTTGACTTTTGGATTTCAGATTTAAGCGAATGGTATAGAACTATCAAAATTACTAACAATCGCAAGTTTAGATAAACTTACATGATATTCGAACTAGTTTGACTATCCGCTGAAATCCCATCCAACGTATGCTCTGAAATTCTGTCAACAGCATTCAGCACAACATTCCAGGCCCAAGATTCCAGAACTAAAAGATAATCGCCTTGTTGATATGATGGAAAATTAAGGGAGCGTGGCATACAAAAAACAATGTGACAAATTAAAAAGTGGAAACTGATGACGTCTGACCGACGTCTAACCGACATAAATAAAATCGTAAGCAAAATGTCTAAATGTACTTTATAGTTTTCAGTGCTGGTTGATGAAAATGAATGAATACTCAAGCCCAGAGTCAAGGAGCGCCAAACAACCTAGGGAATTGTAAACGGGTGGAGGTATTGTCAAACTGTGCAGGCGCAGGTAGAGATGGAAGAGCAACAATGATATTTGGCTTGAAGCGTGTTTCCATGATTACTCATAGCCAGGAATGAGGTTGTTAATTAGCTGTGATGGATAAGTGCTATGCAATACTTCTCCGTAGGAACCTTTCTTTCGTTATTAAGGACTGATGGTACGAGATTATGAAACACAGCATATGTGGCATTAAATATTGTGATCTATGCGCGTCGATTAAGCGGATCACATCAAAACTCGTGTCGTGTGTTGTAACCACAAGGTGGAAGTACATGGTTTGGTTTGAGTTCAAAAACTATACTAAGTTCCACATGGATACATTTTAAAATGGAAATGTGCAAACGGTTAATGTATTGAGTTGCTCACATCCCCATCCCTTACACACCACTACCGGTTTCAGGCTGTTTGCCATCGTCAGGTGGAAACAGTAAAATCAGGTTCAGTGAGCCTTTGTTAATTTGTCGATGGAATAAATGTAAACCAAAAACAATTTACAATTAAAAATCGCTGTCAAGTTTAGTTTGAATTTCTAGCTTAGGTGAATAACGTAGGAAATCACAAGCCAAGAGTCGGACCGCACAATGACTGAATGCGGATTAAAATACTGTCAGGTTGAGGCCGAAATAAATGAAGAATAATTGCAGTGAGACCCTAGCTAAGAGTGCGAGTTGGGGTTATTCTAGGGGAGTTGATATAATAATAATAATAATAATAATAAGAAATAAATTGAAAATAGCCGATTCAAGTACCATAAACAAATCATTTTAAACCTTCAAGGCGATTGACTTTTCATGGTGAGAGTTCGGATCAAATAATCATATGGAATAATTAACTAACTTTCTGCTTTTTCGTGTGTTGGTTGATGCATATAGCGTACCAAATTTTTACCATCGCACAATTGCTCAATGGTACATTTGCGAACGGAATAAACATAGGACGCTTCTTGTAGTGCGGCAACTGAGGGATATGCACAGATGATTTCTGATTCTTGAGAGGAAATGGTTTGAGCATTTTCAGAAAGTACTAAAGAATGCATGATAATTCTATATACCTTCATCGAATGACTTTCCGGTTTGCTGTTTCGAAATTTTTGGAATAGTAGCAGTTGGGATATATGAACTAAGTAAATCTTGTTGATCAATTTGCGATCTGGTAGCGATTCTATCAATGAGATGGAAAAAATCACATACAAATCTTGAAGCATATCCTGAGGAAGAAGATTGCTAGCACTCTGAGATAATGGGGTTTTTGTTGACTTGCATTTAGAAATTTCCATACGAGATGTAACCTGATTTGAAAAGTGTGTGCTAAAATACCTCTCGGTCGAAAAAGTCGACATCTTTGGAAGAAATTTTATCCGGTAGATCAGCATTGCGCTGAAAAGCGACGTACTTCTCTACTAAAGATGCTTCATCAATGTTCCATTTTGAACCCAAAAGCGATACTAAAACATAATTGAAATCACGACGTTACGTTTATCTAAAGTAGAGTCGTCAGAAACACAAAGTCCAAAACTACGTAGCTCTTCAGAAAGTGTAATGTTGCTGTTCATGTTGATGTGGAACTGAAAAAAATAAAAAAAATGTAGCAATAAGCCAGTTGACCACAATTTTATATTACATCCGACATAATTAGTTGGTAAAAGAACGTAAACAGCAGAGTAACTACCAGCAATAACCTTTAGTTGCAGTAATAATAATAAACGATAATCAGCAGTGGCGCTAGTGATTTTAAAACAGATTGACTTATGCTGTACCAGGTCGCGTGAAGGGCTTCAGAAGAAAAACGAGAAAACAAATTCGGCGCGAAATTAAGCAGTGGATGGCTATAATATAGCACTGTCCTTTCGTCAACTCCCTGCTGTATCATACGTTGCATTTAAATGTGCAAAGGCTAAAAAGATGAAATTGAATAAAACATAAGTGGTCTGAGAAACATCAATTGCATCACATTCGCAAGAAGCTCATTTGAATTTTTCAGGGACATCAATGAAGTTGGTCAACTTGCCTGTTTACAGCTGCACAAAAGTAAGAAAAGCAAGTACTAAATCACTACAGCGTCCACAGACGATTCATTAAAGATTGGCTGAAATGCTGTAAAAAACTATTCGTTGTAATGGAACTACTAGCACAGTTGGTGAATAGCGGTTGATTTGACGGCTCCAAACGAAGCGAAAATCAAGTTTTGCATTGGACCAACGAAAATTTTCAAGGCAGGTTGAATTGTTGGGCTAGTTCCGGTCTTTTCAAGCAGCATGGCGTTATCTTATGGTATGGTATGATGGTATGGTCTGAAAGCACAGGCCTGATCCAGACAAAGTGCCGCACAGTCAGAGACTGCACGTGGGCTAAGATACTGTCAGGTTGGCCAGGCCTAGACAGATATGAGGGACTCCAGCGTGTTTCAGCATACAGATCACTACCGTCAGCCAATCAATTTAGCACGATGTTAGCCGAAAAAGCACAGAAATGCTGCACGATTGCACATCTGTGCAATGGCGTTATCTTACACCTAGAGAGGGTTTTAGTCAGACAACTAAAATAATTATTCTATAATCATACGCATTTTTAAGAAAGGTGTGCAAACTTCAACGGATTTTTAACCAGCTTCTTGATTCAATATATCTCCTATGCTTTCCTTTGCATGGAGAATCGCATTCTCAGGTTCCGACATGTTGTAACCGATTGACTGACCCAAATATTTGCGATGTTTCGCAAATATCCATTCTGAAGGAGGAGCGTGCATCATGACCCGCTGTCATGACAATTACTAGTTTGTGCTGCTGAAGTCTCTGACTGTGCGGTACTTTGCCTGCATCAGGCTTGTGCTTTCATACCATCATATCATATACTCCTTCACATACATTTACTAAACTTGTGGTATTTAGATTTCAGCACATGTACACTCGTTCGAGATAATTAAAAGTTACTACGCGAATGTGATTTCGTTTTTACACTCAATTCGGATCGTATTCTATAATGTTACGATACAACATTAGGACCAACATTCTCCGACGCTAATCCCAACTCACCAGATTCACTCAAACGTACATTCAATACTTATCTAAACACTGCAGAACATTTCAAATCCGGCAAACTGGAAAAGCTAATACACGTAATGGACCCTCTGGTATATGATAATATTGCGGACTGGGTTGATTATAATTCTGCGATCGAGGCGATGCATCAAAAACATATCCGAACGAAGAATATTATTAATGCTAGATATCTTTAACGAACGTGCAAGCACAATCCTGACAAAGACGTTCATCAGTTTGTGTTAAAAATAAAGCCAAGGATTGTGAATTAAAAGATGTCACCGCTATCACTATCCACGCGGGTGGTGAACACTTAGAACTCTCTACCGAAAGGGCTCCAGTCTCTACCATCAGAACAGCTATTCAAAAGCACGTTGGATCAGCATTTATTGAGACGAATGGACTTTATCCCCGGAGTGATATAGTGTATCAGTATCAGTATCACAGGGCGATAGTCGACCAAGTCGAAACGAGTGCCCAGATTCTTTCGGAGGTGTGCTTGAGAACACCCGCCACTACCAGGATTGATTCGTAAGTAACACAGGCGTGTGTAACTGTGAATGGAAGATGGGAGAAGTCTCATCACCGAAAGGTGAGAGAATTATGCATGTTGCATGTCCAATCGAATGAAAAGATGATGGACAGCAGTTTATTTCCACAAATAGGAAAAAATGAAAAAGAAACTCCTTTTTGTTTTTCAAAATATTTTTCGAACATTTTTGTGTTTTTTGATCATAAATATGGAGGGATTTAGTCTTAAGGGTAATGCTCCGGGAAAAGCACCTGCCACCGTTCGTCCAGCCCATGTTTGAACGCAATTACTGAATTTGCCATTATTAGTTCTGCGGGAAGTGAGTTCCGCGCGTTCACTATACGGATGCTAAAAAAGTGCGTTATGGATTCGAGCATGGTGTGCTGTTTACTTAGCTTAAGACTAGTGCCCTCGTGTACCAACCAAGGGAGAGGACCGAAAGAAGTCGTCGAATTCGAGACAACTTAATAATCATTTTGACAACCATAAAGGTCTCTATCAGATCCCCCGAAGTTGCGCCACCTAAGTGAGAAAACGTCCTAGTGTTAATAGACTATTTTCATAATTGGTGTAGCTAACCCCTCGATCATGCGAGTGGCCAGCTTCTGTACCTTTCTAGCTGCACGCTATTCTTCTAGTATAAACGATACGGCTTCCAATCCTGGATACAGTATTCTAATTGTGGGCCTTATTATTGCCTTGTAGAGGGGC
>JACCGJ010000249.1:0-10609 GCA_013407085.1 Atriophallophorus winterbourni | reverse complement strand
AACGTGTTTCAAATGACTTAACAGACCGTTTCGAGCGGAAGAATCTCTCACGCAGCGCTCACGGTTGTAGGCAGTGCTCGGTGCCAGTTGTACGCTGACGCGCAAACTGCGTTTAGCAGATAAAAAGTATTATCTGCTCTTCCACAGCCTGCAGATGACGCCTCGCACAGTGCCTCTAAATTGAGTGGTCAAGAGCAACTTCTTCCCAACTCGCGGGGTCACTATCGCAAGCTTTCATATCTCTTAGCAAACGTCTTTATACCGCAAGTACGGCCTGTCCAACGGTAGACTATCTGATTTCAAGCACACACATACAATCACCTATATTGGGATAAACCAAAATCAAGAACGATAAAGAAAGTATCAATCCGAGCAAGTATGAACCTCACCAACACCGTATTAAATTGATTTGCCACCCGCAGTGAGCTGCATGCGAATATACGCTGGAGTCTCTGCCATTGCTATTTTCCTTTTCCGTATCTGCCTAGGCCTGGTCAACCTGACAGTATCTTAGCACACGTGCAGTCTTTGACTGTGCGGCACTTTGCCTGGATCAGGCTTGTGATTTGATACATACACACATATACTATTTTGTATGGTCTACGCCTTAATAACAAGATTATCACACCCGATTTTTTTTGCTTTTCGCCATCACACATCCTGACAAGCTTCTCTCATGACTCCACACAGCAGAGTGGTCAGAAGCAAAATAAACATCCAAATCTTTTACGAGAAAATCATCGAGAAATAAATAAACAACAACAATTGAGCACAAAAAATAAACCGAATCGGGAATGACACATGTGGGATGCACTCTTCCGAACGACGAGTCACGGGGAAGGGGCAGGCATGAATGTGTAAAATGCAACAATAAAGAAAAAGGTTGATCAGAAGCATACGAATAAAGTCATATCACAAATAAAGAAGCTGGACGAAAAACAATCCGTCGAATCGGTCGTGTTTTATTTCTCCAATGATTGAAGCGACTAGATGGGACGTTATTGCACAAACGTGTTCCACTTCTGGCCAGACCAGATCGGAAAATTCAATTCTCGAAGTAACTGTTCGGGAATTTCCCCTTGATCCAGCAACCGGCAAACTTCCAAAAGCTGCACGCTGAATTTTGTAGCGGAAAATACTTACTTTGTTTATATCGTCTTTCATTTTTAACACCGTTAATTCACGTAATCGCACACTTTCGGCCAAATATTGGATGCGAAGGGTTTTGCGTTTGCGACAATCTTTGGCGCTTTCTGAACTCCTTGAGTTAACTGTGGCCGTGGAAGACACGGGCATCTGAAGGGGATGATCAATCTGGAACGCTTGAACTTACGTCAGCCGAGCGCTTCATTTTCAGTGCGCAAAAAGAAAGCTGGAAGAAAAAGAAAGGTTTAGAGATGAATGTTTCTCGGCGAAAGCAGCACCACACTAATGTATCACAAAAGGGAAAGTGATGTACGTGTATGAACAACAAGCTTTTTTGATACCAATTTCGAAAGATTTATCTACTGCAAAACACACCCAGGAATACCACAGTTGTAATCGTGTTAAACGCTTAATTGCGATCGGTAAAACGGTGGACGGTAGAACAGGTCGCAAGAGATGGGACTATAATGGTGATGGTCAGCGGTTTAACTCTCACCCGATGCAGAGGACAAGCACTGCTGATGTATGTATGTATGAAAGCACAAGCCTGGTCCAGGCAACGTGCCGCACAGTCAGACTGCACGTGGGTTAAGTTACTGTCAGGCCTAGACAGAAATTATATTTGCACAATCTGATACAGATATAGTGCCGTTCAAAATAAACAATGAGATGTACAAAGCGAGAAGCGGGGTACAAAGCGTTGTCATCGGCATCGTTGAACGAAGGCATGATACTACCCGGTTGCCTACACCGAAGTAGGGGAGATTTCGTTTAGGGGGTCCCACCCCGAGCCTTTACCCACAAGGCAGTGGAGCGAGAGAGGTTCGCACCTATCGGTGGCCGGTGACCGACGAAGAGGTTCATACGCCCTTTTCTGGGAATTTCCAGTTCGGAGCCCGATAACCCCGTTGATAGGTTGGTGACTTCAGTTTTTGCCTGTGCACCATACAATGTCCTTGGATCGGAGGGGGCAGTTGCCTTTTTTGGCAGCGGCGAGTTCACATCCGCCCGCGTTCGTGATTGTATCATTTGTGTTTTGTGGCTGTTATAGGGTAGAACGCTGCAGGCAAATTTAAACCCTACCAGCCCTGTCAGCACACCCCTCCGAACCTTTCGATGAGTCTCGGAAAACCAAGCCCACCCAGGCTGGCCCACACGTGGAGGTATTTCGGCAAGGCCAAGCCATTTCGGCAAGCCGTCAGCGCCGCCTTGCGGTGGCTTGGTCATGTCTATAGAAATGGAAATGGTCGTATTCCTGAAAGAATCTACTTTTACGGTGAGGTTGCAATTGGAGGAAGTCGGTACCATTGGGCAGTCGCGCTTGAAGGTACAAAGATGTTTGCAAAAGAGATATGAAAAGCCTCGTGACATGACCCCGCCAAGTGGGTTAAAGAACTTGCCCTTCTTTGACCGCGCCTCCACTTTGCGAGGCTTGTGTAAAGTCGACTGCCCAAGCCGGGGAGGAGCCAAAATACAGTGGCCTGGCTGCCTGAAACGCAGATCACGCCGCCCGGCGTGCAAAAACTGCAGGACAATACAACAGAGGTTTCTGACTAAGCCGTTGCAGCGCCTGGCCGGGATTATGAGATTGTTCCTTCCACGAATCGCGAACTGTGAGTCATTCAAAAAGTTGCTAAAACATTGAAATTAATGCCGATGTGATTGCATAATCCATGGTCGACCATCGACAGTACGAAGGCCAACAACATAGTATTACACCCGTGCAACCTGACTGTATCTTAGCCCACGTGCAGTCTTTGACTCTGTGGCACTTTGCCTGGATCAGGCTTGTGATTTCATTCATACATACGTACATTACACCACAAGCAGACGTTCGCATATATTCTGTTATAATCCTTTTACAGAGGGCTGTGCAAACGTGTTCTTCATTTTCTCGTTGCTTTTGGAGCTGACTTAGTGTTTCCTTGGTTATGATTTATTCGGCAGTTTTTTTTCTAATAGCGTTCCTTTGTTTCCGTATAGCGATGACACATTCCCTTTTCCTTTCAGTTCTGTCAATAATTTCTATTTGCTTCGAGTGTACAGTGACTGAATCATGAATATTCTACCAAAGAAAAGGTAGCTTTTGTTTCCGGATCCGCTGACATGTCACTTGTAGATGGCACGTCCGGACCAAGGAGAATATCGCTCGCGTGAAAGAAGATGAAGCCAAGTATGAAGAAGAACAAAGACAAATTAAATATCGTGCTGCTCTTGCGGTATGCTCTTTGAATACCCCCGCTTCATGTGTTTCCTGTGCATTAGGACCAAGAAGCGCGGACTGAAGTCTTACGCAGAAGTAATCGGACTTCCGCGGGCCCCTTGACATCTACCGATGACGGTGGTGGTTTGGCCCTGCTCTCGGCTACCAGTGTAAGTTTCCACTTCTTGTTTGTGGTAATCCTCAATGGCCAAGACTGAACTGGTTCAAGGTAACAAAGAATACGAACTGGAAAAACGTAAGGAACAAGAATCTAAAGAAAAGGCAATCGGGTTGTTGACCTACTTGGGTCAAAGTGTAATGGAGTCCGGTGGGCAACGACCATGGTACGACATGCATCCGAAACAACTGCGTGAGGCCAAGAGCAAGGATAAAGACAAGTTTGTTTTTCTCGCTCACGATTGTGGATGTTTTAGAATCAAGGAAGAATGGGAAGCCAAGAAAAAAGCTCGCGCAGATCCGTTAAACGACATGAACAAAGTTAACGAATGGTTTGAAAGCCGTCGAGAGCAAAAGGCGCGGGAAGAAGCGAGAGCGCTGCAGCGAGCCAATTCTTGTATAGCGGCCATGCCCAAATTGTTTCCAAACGATATTGCTCTTCCCAAAGCGTTGCCTGCCAAAGTGAGTCATTGGGTTTCGCTGCAAAGGCATCGGTCCGTCTTGTGTTCGCGTTTTTGGAGAAATGATTTCGTTGGTATTGCTTAGCGTTGCGTTATTTTTGCATATTTATGACGATATAGATCTGAAAAGCAAAGTGACTTCGAAGCAATAACGCTTGCTGTACATGGGTGCACAAGTGTGGGATTAAACTAATTGTAGGTTAATTAAAAAGCCGTTGTGTGTGCTGTTTGCTGTGGCTATCTTTTGGTTTCCGCTCATAGCGAGTGGTGATTACTATGAGTACGGATGTGCAATCGTGCAACACTTCCGTGCTACGCAGCCAACGCCGTGCTAAATTGATTTGCCATCGGTAGTGAGCTGCATGCGAGTACACGCTGGAGTCTCACTACTATTTCTATTTTCTTTCCTCTTATCTGTCTAGGCCTGGGCAACCTGACAGTATCTCAGCCCACATGCGGTCTCTGACTGTGCGGCACTTTGCCAGGATCAGGCTTGTGATTTCATACATACGTACACTATGAGTATGGTGGCCAGACTCTGACGTGAATCAAACAGATGCAGGCCTTGATTGTTAAACTAGCTGCACTAGGGGCGACCCGTCTTCCGTATTGGGGTGCAACAGATCACAATTCGCAATGAGTTCGTTCTCATAGTTCGGTTTAGTTGTGATTGAAATCACAAGCCTGGTAGCCTGACAGTTTGCTCACGTATACATCCGCGAGATTCAGGCTGCTTCCCCCACACTGCTTTGAAAGTTTCAATCAGGTCCCTTTTTAGGCGCTTCTTCCTTAGTGACAACAAATTGGGCATCAGCAAACATTCCTCACACGACCTATCCCTGAGAGATTCTAGAACCTATGTATTAGACACATTCAAGTTTCACAATATCCGTTCCCAGTTAGGGTGACCAAGGTCGAACGCAATGCATGAAATGCGGTCTTACGACGGCTTTGTATAACGGTATAAAACTCATCAGAGGCGCTTATGCATAGTCTTGCTCACCCACCCATACTTGTATGCACCACAATACAGAGGTCATTTTAAATGTCATGTGTTTGACTGAGAATCACTCTGTGCTTCTGTATTTGAGTCTTTTTTCTTCAACAATGTAGCAGTTGTTCATGTTATAGAGCGTAGATGTGCTGTTATGAACCGTTGAAACATTCGGCTGGAATATTTAACAGAGTTAATTGCGTTCAGATAACCCTGTAGTTTTGCAGTCCTTGTTGTATCCTTTTCTGTTGACCTTCGTAGCGCCATATTGCCGGGCTGCACGACACTGACTAGCTGTAGCTCTTTCTTCGTAACGGGAGGTTGCGCGCATTGTCGCAGATGATCTCCTCGTCACACAAAGAGACTCTCTATGTTCTTGGCTTCTTTCGGTCAACCATGTTATCCTCCACCCATGCCTTTCAGAATTCGTCGACTCGCGAGCAAACTAGTCCAAACGCTGACGAAACTAAAGATAGCACAGCACCGTCTTCGAATGCGATCGAGATGGCGAAACAATTACGCTTGGACGCTCTCCGCGCCGAACGTCTGCAACGCGAGCGCAAGGAGCGGGAGCGCGCGGCGGTGGTCTTGGCCAAGGCGATGGGTCTGACGGAAGCGCTTCGTGACCCGATTGTTGACACGCCGCCCGTCGATGAACGCCAACTCCCGTTCAACTCCGCTTTTAATCCGGAGTTGGCTGCTAGCTTGGCCGAGCAACGGCAACGCTATCGAGATTCACGAAAGCGCCGACATCCGCAAGATTGATTGTGTGTGTAATCAAGTGACTTTGCGATTGTGTATTGTTTTTGTAAATAGATTTATTTGTAAGTTTTTGTGTCTACGTCGAAATGAATGGCGGGGGGTTTGCTCAACTTGTTTTTGTAGTGGATCGTTGGATTTCGGTTATGTGATAAGCACCTGGTGATGCTCAAATCAACATTTTAACAGCACATGCGATCTTCAGTACTTTTGTACATTGCGGCTAACACTACCTGACCTGATCAACGCTAGAATCTCACTGACCATTGGTCACTTTCTTGTATATTTGTCTGAGCCTGGGCAACGAGAGAATCCCAGCCCATGTATGGTCTATGACATCGGCACGTTGGTCGGAAGTAAACACTTGGTTTTGTACTAATACGTAACAGCTGGTTTTGATAAAGTGGTGTGTTGCTCACATCCCCCGGTTTCTGGCTGTTTGCCGTCATCAGGTAGAGACAGTAAGATTAGGTTCAGTGAGCCTTGAAACAGTGGATAAATGGTTAACAAGTGTATACTTGAATGCCACTGTTGCATAGGGTTCGTACAACGAACCACGATGTTCAAACACAGAATCACATAGTGATTCTTGGTCAAGCACTCATGGATGATCAAAGCATTGTGTTGCTCACATCCCCCGTACTTACACACCACTACCGGTTTCTGGCAGTCTGCGTCATCAGATGGAGACAGTGAGATTAGGTTCTGTTCGCCTTGAAACAGTGAAAATGTAGTAAACAACATTATTCTTGAAAACCAATGCTCAATAGTGTTTGTACAGCGAATCAGACACAGAATTACAATGATTCTGAATCCAGCGCTTAAGGTGCTTAGAAAGGCAGTGTTTTGTTGCCCTCATTCCCAACACTTCATTCATTCAAACATCTTTTTTTACTGAACGATTTGACTGCACTTGTGTGAGTTAGGTCAATTAGGTCATACTAGGCTTTACCATGAACGACGTCTTCTGCATGTAAACAGTGAGACTCAATGCTTTTGTATCCATAGATTCGTGAATGTTGTATCAAAGTGATGTGTTGCTCATATTCACCGAAATTACACTCCACTACCTGTTTCTGGCTGTTTGCCGTCATCAGGTAGACAGTAAGATTAGCGCCGTGAGTGCTTGAACACGAATCACTATGTAACTCTGTGTTTGAACATCGTGGTTCGTTGTACGAACCCTATGCAACAGCGGCATTCAAGTATAACCTTGTCTCTTATCTATTTTCAAGGTCATTTCCTGCGAACGTCGAAAAATTAACGAACGCCGTATAACAGCCCGCGAATCACACTCGCAAGTTACTTCGAAAGAAGCTTAGCGGATAATATGCCGCGCATTGGGCTACAAGTATTCTCTTCTATATCTAAACACTATCCGAATTTAAAGTCGCCGGTAGGTTCAAACGTCACGTCACATGATCGCATAATGCGCGTATCTCCGCTAGAAAGCTTAGCTTGAATAACGTAGTTGTATCTGTAAAACCCTTTGACTGTTTTCTTGAATTAGAGGCCTCCAATGTTCTGAGCGTTCTACCATTGTGCATTCGTCCTCACTAAATCTACACTTTCGTTATTCGTTTTTCATCCAGTCACTGAGTCGGTTTGCAAATTCTCGACTAACCGCTAACTCCCAGAATTTTTCGAGTTAGCTGTTACCATCGCATACGCACCGATACTCCGAAATAAGTTGTTCGGTAGTAATGTTGATATAGAGAAGCAGATCAACCTGCATAGGTTACGCTGGTTGGGTCACGTTTTACGGATGCCGGACCACCGACTTCCGAAACGGATTCTTTTGGCGACGCCACATCCCGATTGCCGTAAATCTCGTGGTGGCCAAACCGTCACGTGGGATAGGCAACTAAAACCCCTTAATACTCACCTTTTCAAGGTCAGCGCAGCACGTCTTCCAGACTGGTGTACTCGCGATCAGGCGTCGCAATGGCTAGTTACGCCTCAGGATATGTCCCGATAGCGTGTTCAATTGCGGTTTTGCACTCAGCATCCTTTTGGAGTGTTTGCTTAACCCTGTATGTTGTCAAGCGGAGTGATGAGAAAAGCTTGTTATGATGCATGTTAGTGAAAGCCACAAGGAAGCTGTTGTGCTGATGTAGCTCTACTCGTTCACGATTGAATGCATGTTTCATTCGAAGCGTAGACACCTCATCCCAGTTTGTTTGTGCTTACTCTTCTATCAAATCCGTAGCTATTTAAGTAGTGTGGTACATGCTACCGGTGTAATGCTGTCTCTGATGATGATGAAAATTCGTGTACACGAATCAAGTAGGGTGATGATGAAGGCTAGTTATGATGCGTCACTGTGAAAGCTGCAAGGAATCAAGATTTTACTGTGAAAAAAGCAATCGCTTTCCATGTACCATTGGATGACAGCTATAAAAATTGCAGGATGCAATCAAAATTCTATTGAGGGGGGTTGGTTTGTGTGTGTTCATATGGGGTCATTATACAGAGCCGATAGTGGAGTGCTCTTTGATATAATCATCCAGTTTCGATTTGAAATCACGGACCGTAGGAGAGTTCACAATATGCTGTGAACTGAAAGCGAATACGTACCAAGAACAAATGACGTCTGCAATCGAGCCTTGAGTGCAGTATAACGAGACAACTTGAATGACTCAGTGTATTCTTAGGGGAACTGACTTCTCTCAAATTGCGGAGAGGGTGATTTTCCATCCGCAGTATTTTACATGTAAGGATCATATCGCTCCTTACTCTCCTTTGTGTAAAATCGGTCAATTCCAGCATGGCCATTCGCTCTTGGATGTGCTGCATCCCATCAAGTAGCTTCGTCGCCCGGTGGTAAATTTTATCCACCAATTCAATGTCTTCGCAGACACCGTGTACAAACTTCGATCATGTATACCATCAGTGGGTGGATGTAAGTATTTAAAATGGGGAGAGCGTTTTAGGAGAGAACCGCACAAATATTCTTCTCAGCACTCCTAAGATGCCGCTTGCCTTGTTGAAGACTTTCTGGCATGACTATTCGGTTTCAGGTTATTAGTAATCCAGATACCGAGATCCTTTTCAGCGCTGGTCCATGTCAAGTTTTCATGACCAATATTATATGTATGCTCGTATTGTCGGTCAAGTTGTAACATTTGAAATGCATCTGATTTAATTGAGACCAGTGATTCGTGGCATCCAAATCCTATCGCTGCATCAAACAATCTTCAACCGATCGGATTTGCTTACATATTTTTTTATGTCATCGGCAAAAAGAACCACCTTGCATCGTACTACTTGCGCAATATCAAGTATATTTAACAAGAAAAGGATAGGCCCGAGCACTGAACCTTGAGGGACGCCGCTGGTGACATTGATGCTTTTTGATAGAACGCCGTCAATGCGGACTCGCACATGCCGATCGGTCAGATAATCCATTATCCACGATAATAAGTTTCCTGTTATCCCATATTGCACTAGCTTCTGCAGAAGCAGGCTGTGGTTGACCTTATCGAATGCTTTTGATACATCAACATAGCAGGCATGAACGGAGTATTGTGGGTCAAGAGACGTTGTCCAATCGTCCAGAGTGATGAGTAAATTTGACAGACAAGATGTGCTTCGGCGAAACCCATGTTGCGCTGCTGATAAAAGTCCTTTAGTTTCAAGGTGACCCACGATACACTCAGTCGGGATGCGCTCCATAGTTTTCGAGATGCAGGGGAGCAGTGTAACTGGCCTATAATTTGCTACTTAAGTAACGACAGCCACCCTTGTAAATTGGTGCTATCACACTAGCTTTCCATGCTGACGGTACGCAACCGTCGCGAAAATTCCGTATGAAAACCTCCGCTAGACGGTATGAAAGCTGTCTATAAGATACACGAAGAATAGCTGTGGGATTGTTGTCCCCACCCGGGGATTTCTTCGTATTCAGTCGCCGTAGGTGTCGTTCTATAACTTGTTCAATTATTGGTTCAGTTAGAGGTTCTACTGAGTTTAATAAACCATGATGCAATAATTGATGTTTCGGGCAAAACACTTGGGATTAAAAGCTCGCAAAATCATCCACTGTCTCTTCAAATATAGCAGTCATTCCATGTTCTGTCATGAGCGGAAAACACTTGGCTTCACTTTGGTTCTTTCATTCATAATTTTGTACAGTATTTTTGGATTATATTCCATTCTTTCCAACATGCGTTGCTGGCACTGTTGTTTGTCTTACCGAACAAGGGTGGTCACTTTTCCGTACTCGGCAAAATTGAAACCAAGTTGCAGGAGTAGCAAGATCACAATGAATGGTCCAGGCTCGTCTTTTCAGTGAATTCCATTTTCTGGTTCTACTGCTAAAAGTGAATCAGAAGGTGCGGACATCTTTGCTGGGAATAAATCAAGAGTTTGATTGGATTTGCATCTGAAGCTAGTTCAACAATGAGTTGTAATGTGTGTTCGAGTCACTGAAATCAACTTGAACCTCGTTCTGTTCACATAGTGCTTCTCTGAGTCTCTAAAAGTCCAAATTACAGACGACTTTCGTCTCGTTGCTCAGTCTCTACTACGTTCGCTATTTTATCCAGAAGATAAAACTGTTCCAATAATCGGCTCAATATCTGAATTGGGAATCCCGCTTTCAACTCGCGGTTCGAACATGTTCTCGGAACTACTACTTATAAATTAGATAGTAGAGTGAAATCAAACATTTGTGTTTCCTTGATGCTTTGAGACCGTTTATTAGTAGACTCCGTACAACAAACCACGGTTTTCAATTCACAATGACGGAATGAGTCTAGGTGAAGCGTTCAAATTGTCTGCTAACGAAAAACATGTAAACCGGTTGTGAGATACGTACAACAAATGCAGGATCATGAATGTGGGGAATCGAGTAGAGTTCACATACCA
>JACCGJ010000248.1:14019-28280 GCA_013407085.1 Atriophallophorus winterbourni | reverse complement strand
TATCACGTCGGAGCGTTGAGCAGCGTGTCGAAGACGAAGTTCAGGAAGTTTACTGAGTAGGCCTTGGGCGTTCGCATAGAAACACTTCAGGCTCTCGCGCGATAGGGCGGAGTCTGCAGAGTTGTTTTGGGCGTCCATTACGCCGATCCTAAAAGGACCGGCTGGCTTAAGTTTTTTGAGGCATCAACACTTTTATCGGCAGAATCACACTGAAGCTTGTCGATTCGCTTTTTATCGAGGGCAGAACGGAGGCGAATCTCGGAAGGTGCAAAACGTTTGTATCGGTACCAACTCTGTAACGCATCATTCACCATGGATTCTGATTGAAAAGTTACTTTGAGTATGCGGGGCCCAGAGCCCTTGTAACTGGGGGAAACAGGTAAACGTTTCAAACCAATCGTCAGAGTGTCAGTGATTTTGCTTTGCTGTTGTATGAAACGCCACTGCTCGCAGTCGTGTGTAGTGTTTCTATTGGCATCATCGTCATTTAGTTCTGGAACGCCATGAATAAAAACGCTTTTCTTGTCATTCTCCAGCTTCCAGTTGAAGTTCGTTTCTTTCTTGGCTTGTCGCTCAGCCCGTGACACGTCCGGAAATATGCGGATGGGTGAATTGCTTTTGCGCAAAGTGTATGCAGAAAGTAAGACGGATTCAACATCCTCCAAGGATGTTAGGGTGATTCGCAATAGTCTAGGTTCGCCAATATGTAATGATTTATGGTGCCTGGACAGACGTACAATGTTCCCGGCCTCTGCAGAAACCTTCATTGAGTCACATATCGTCTGCCACTGTTGTGCATCTTGCACCTGGCGAGTTTTGAAACAAGGCGAATTTGCCTCTGGCACATTGGTGCATATCACGGTTAGCACCTCATTGCAACGGGAGCTTGTTGCGGTGGCCACTTTCTTCATTGCTGTGAACTAGGCACGAGTGTTGTCTTTCGCAATCCCCGGAATCGTATGTACAGGTGTGTACTTAGAACCAGTGGAGATCGCCGCAGAAGCAGCAGTTGTAGCAAATGTCATCGGTGTTTCAGTTACAGATGAGATTCCAGCAACCAACGACCCAAATGTGTGCTTCGCTTTCCGGACAGAAGGAACAGCAACCCTTTTCAACTCGGACTGTTGACGAGTACACAGAGAACCATGGCTGTTTTCTAACCGGTGCAGTCTACTTTCAAGAGATGCGATTTTCTTAGACTGTTGGTCTAACAACGATAGCAGACAACGGACAGTTGGGTTTATCGAACATGCTGCACAGAGCCAAAGCTTACTTGCGTTTTGTTTGTGTTCATTAAAAAGAGCGGGCGTCAAACCCGAGCAACCAGGATGAAACCAGGAAGAGCAGATGCTACATTCTATCCCTTCAAGAACAGGGGTGGAACAACCGGCTTTACCGCAATTGACTGTAGCTTCAGACGGCTTTTGGGGTTCAGGAGCTTTTCTACGTGCATTTTGTTGCAGTGAAGAATTCCCAAGACTACTCTCAGTAACTTTTGATCTACGAGCAACCATTATCTAGAAAATTTGTTACGAATGAAAAAAACAGATTCAGGAGAGCAAAATTTCACGTTGATTTCAAATCGCGCGCGAGAGCGGCCACAGCAGCAAGCTCTCGTTGCAATGAGGCGCTAACAGTGATATGCACCAGTGTGCCAGGTGCGAATTCGCCTTGTTTCAAAACTCGCCAGATGCACAACAGTGACGGACCATATGTGACTCAATGAAGGTTTCTGCAGAGGCCGGGAACAGGGTATGTCTGTCCAGACATCCTAAATCAGTACATATTGGCGAGCCCAGACTATTGCGCGTCACCATAACATCCTTGGAGGATGTTTAATCCGTATTACTCTGCATACGCTTTGCGCAACAGCAATTCACTCATCCGCATATTTCCGGATATGTCATGGATTAAGCGACAAGCTAAAAATGAAACAATCTTTAACTGGAAGTTGGATAGTGACAAGTAAAGCATTTTTATCCATGGCGTTCCAGAACTAAATGACTATGATGCAAATAAAAACACTACGCACGACTGCGAGAAGTGGTGTTTCATACAACAACAAAGTAAAATCACTGTCACTCTGACGATTGGTTTGAAACGATTACCTGTTTCTCCCAGCTACATGGGCTCTAAGCCTCACATATTCAAAGTAAATTTTCAATCAGAATCCATGGTGAATGATGCGTTACAAAGTTGGTATCGATACAAACGTTTTGCACCTTCCAAGATCCGCCTCCGTTCTGCCCTCGATAAAAAGCGAATCGACAAGCTTCAGTGTTATTCTGCCGATAGAAGTGTTGGTGTCTCAAAAAACTTATCCCAGCCTGTCCTTTCAGGATCGGCGTAATAGACGCCCAAAACAACACTGCAGACTCCGCCCTATAGCGCGAGAGCCTGAAGTGTTTCTATGCGAACGCCCAAGGCCTACTCAGTAAACTTCCAGAACTCCGTGTTCGACACGCTGCTCAACACTTAGACGTGATAGCTGTGACTGAGACATGGTTATCATATTCCGTTGCAGACGCCGAAATTTCACTTCCTGTTATGATTGTCATTCGTAAAGATCGTCCCACCAAGGGTGGTTGAGTTCTTTTGTACCATAACTCCTCACTCCACTGTGAACCACTATCTCACATTCGTCTGCAAACCATAGATTCACTGTGGTGCCGCTTGCAGCTCAGAAACAATGACTCTGCTCTACTGGCTGTGATCTAACTCCCACCAAATGCTCAACCTGTTGCTGATGTCAACCTATTACACGCCTTGCGATTCGCCTTATCAATGCAACATAGTCACGTCTTGTTGATGGGATATTTCAATTCACCCAGTTTGACTGTTGAACCGCGATACTTTTGCTTGGGAGCTGAATGAACTGATAGGAAGTCACCCTCTGTACAATCACGTGACTGAACCGACACGCTTTTCTGGAACAAACACGCCTTCTCTACTGGACCTCTTACTGACGAATGAGGAGTTGATGATTGAGGAAATCTCGAGTGAACTTCCGTTAAGCAAAAGCGACCATATAGTTTTGACTTTGTGTGCTATGCTGACTACCTCTACCACGAGGACACTCATTTACGGACGGTCACTGACTACGGCATTTTCTATGACGTTGTAGCCGCCAATAGCTTCGATTTCTTGTTAGATGACGGTCTAGATTCAGCTTGGCAAAGTTTTGTTATTAAGTGGCACCAGATGTTAGAGCTTTCTTAAGTCTCAAGACCCGTCCTGCGAAAAACCGCCGACACGTTCATTCGGAGCAGAACTCGTAAATAGATGTGCCTCGTGGATTGAGTTTAAATTGACAAAACTGCCAAATTATTGGGAGTGTTATAGAAAATTACGAAATCATTGCACGTGACTGGTGTGTCAGGACAAATTTGATCAATAAAGTCAACTCAATAGCAAGCTTTTGTACAAATTTATCAACAATAAACGGAAGTTTCAGACTGGTATCCCTTCACTTACCACGAGTATAGGTTCCACGACGACATCAAAGGATGTGGCAAATGTTTTAAGATCACATTACATGCTTATTTTCCAAAACCCCTCTAATTTTTGGTATGTTTTTGACCCCATCACCTCAAACTTCTTGCATTATGTTTTTGCTAACAAAGTTCGAGAAAAAATCATGCAAATTCGACTCAACTCCTCACCGGGTATCGACCGTATCACACCGAAAGCGTTGTGCGCATTTGCCGACCAACTTTGCAAAGATTGATGGATAACTATGAAGTCCCTACTGGTTGGAAAGAAGGTATAATCACACCCATTTTCAAGGGTGGGAGCCGTAGTGATCCTGCAAATTGCCGTCCAGTCACCCTTCTCCCAGTGCTATCCAAGGTGATTGAAGCGATTGTTGTCGATGAAATTATGGCTTTTGTGAATAGTTCCTATATTATCGTAGAGGGCATTCCTGTGCCTCTAATTTGCTTTTAGCCAGAAATGCTGGACTAAAGCTGCTGATGAAGGTCAGGGTGTGGACGTCATTTACTTAGATTTCTCTAAGGCATTTGACCGAGTTGACCATGCGATATTGCTTAACAGGCTGCAAGCACTAGGTATTCCACCCGTAATGCTGTCCTGGTTAGCTGTATTTCGACGTTCGCGAAACCTTCGAGTGCCTGTTAGACAGACCGTTTCAGAGCCATTCCCAATTCAGTGTGGAATAACTCAGGAGTCCGTTCTTGGCCCATGTCTGTTTTTGATGTTTATCAATGACATTGGAGGGTACGTCGAATCACCATTTCTGCTGTTCGCGGATAATATCAAGATTTGGCGGGTCATCAGCTCACCCAGCGATTCATGAAACTTCAATCCTACCTGGATTCATTACACGCATGGTCTACGATTATCCGCTTACCATTCAACACTGCCAAATACCATGCATTACGCATTCGTCTTCTTAGGGACCCTAGCTATAATCTGAGTGGCAAGATACTCGCTGTCACAATGCAAGAAAAAGATCTCGGGGTGATTGTAAAAAAATGACTTGGGCTGCTCTGTTCGGTGTAGTAGAGCTTCAACCGTGGCAAATGGAAACGTTTGGCTTTTAAAGCGTGCGTTCGGAACAATCGATCCACGTCTCTTTCTGTTTCTTCTTCAGGCGTACATCAGGCCACACTTGAGGTATGCTGTCTCCGTCTGGAACCCATGGTTGCACGGATGTGCAATCGTGCAGTATTTCTGTGCTGTGCGGCTAACATCGTGCTAAATTGATTGGCCACCGGTAGTGAGCTGCATGCTGAAACATACTGGAGTCTCACTACCATTTCTTTTTCTTTTTGTTTCTCATATCTGTCTAGGCCTGGGCAACCTGACAGTATCTCAGCCCACGTGCAGTCTCGGACTGTGAGGCACTTTGTCTTTATCAGGCTTGTGCTTTCAAACCATGGTTGAAACGTGACCGGCACGCCCTAGAACAGCCACAGGATGTTTAGCGGGTCGTATGTGACGAATCACAACGCTGGTCCCTTAGTTAGTGCATCAGACAGATTTGATATTCGTTTTTCGCCCTTTGTTAATCCGTAAATTAGACTACACTTGGAGTATGCCTTTTTGTTTTAAACCCATTGCGTAAGTGCGACGAACTTGCACTAGAAAGGCCTCAACGTCATGCTATGAAGCTGATCAAAGGGCTTTAGTTTCCTAACCCCCAAGAACATCTTACCACACAAAATTTATTCTCAACAATATACCGTCGAATCTGAAAAGACCTGATATTGACGTCTAGATTAACAACTGAAGAAACGCATCCTTATAAAATAATGCTAGTATTTACTCCCTCCACTCTTACTCATGGCCATCATTTAAAAGTCGCTCATCAACAAAGTATGTTGGATTGCCGCAAACAATTTTTCGCTGTCCAAGTAGCTCAAATCTTTTCTTGTTGTGTATGCCCCTTCCTTTTCTATTTTTAATGAACGTCTCGATCTTCACTTGTTCAATTTACAGTGTTTAAAATACTTCTTATACTTTGTGGCACTGCGCCTGCACCCACAGCACTTGGCTTGATTCTCAGTTTATGATTTCATGCACACATGTATCTTTTTCGTCCGCCATCGATCATTTTTGCCTATAATCTTGGTAAAATTATTTTCGTAATATTATAATATCACTTATATTATAATAACACTTTTCATTAATTGTTTTCCCTTGGTCTGTTTATTTTATCAACGCTGCATGTTTACTGTCATTTTATTTTTAGATTCCACCGTCGAAATTGAAAAATGCCGACACTTTATCGTCCTCCTGAAATCCCGAAAATCATGTATGTTCCCCGTGTTCTTGATTTTCTAATCCAAAGTAAATGCATCAAGTTTCAGCTGTGTAATGAATCCGATATTAAACAGCTAAGTCACGTGCAGGTGCTTAAGTGTTTGCTTTATGGAGAAGGTCAAAATAATCGGAAAGCGCTTGAATATGGGCTTTTGGATCCAAGGCTTGGTGCTAATAAACGCGATGAGCTTTGCGCCACCTGTGGACTTGACTATCAAATTTGTATCGGCCATTGGGGATATTTCGATCTACCCGTCCCCATATTCCACGTAGGCTATTCCTGGCACATTGTAAAGATTCTACAGTCGATATGCAAGGTAATTTTCAAACCTCACCATCAAGCATTGTATTGTAGACATGTTCCCGTGTTTTACTATCGCCGGAACACCGCAATCGATTTTTGTCCAGTTGCTCAAATCCAAACTTGGAATATATTCAGAAAAAACAATTACGTAAAGCAGTTCACAAAATGGCAAGCAAGATTCACATTTGTCCTTACTGTTTGGCAATCAACGGTACGTGTTAACCTATTGCTAATATCTCCTTCAGGTTTTGTAACAAAAGGCACTAGTTTGTCACACGTCATTCATGATATTTTTCGATATGCCAAAAGTAAAATTGATGACTACGCCAATGAATACGCCGCTGTGGTTTCGGAAAATGTTGAATTGTCCTCTCTCGTGCGTAAAGGACTCGTAAGTTAATGTTACCGCCCCCTTTCGGTTTAGAATCTTGTGTACGTTGCGACTGGCAATAATCTCTGTTTGTTTCCCACTCTCCCCGTACTTATACTGCACTACCTGTTTCGGCCGTTTGTTTTTTCACAGGTTAAACAGCATGATTTGCTTCAGTTTTCTTTTTCTTTTGAAACAGCTTTGACTACTTTACGAATTTTATCTGGCAGTTATATAAAGTATGGTATGGTATGGTATGAAAGCACAAGCCTGATCCAGGCAAAGTGCCGCAACAGTCAGAGACTGCACGTGGGCTAATACTGTCAGGTTGCCCAGGCCTAGACAGATATGAGGGGGGGTTGAAATAGAAATGGTAGTAGACTCCAGCGTGTACTCGCATGCAGCTCACTACCGTTGGCCAATCAATTTAGCACGATGTTAGCCGCACAGCACAGAAATGCTGCACGATTGCACATCCGTGCCCAATTGCACATCCGTGGTTGATGCTACAAAGGCAGTCATCCTTCAAAACCTACAATGACCTTAATTTATTTTTCCATGATCTCATTGTCTAACGGCCGTACAGAATATACCCTCACTGACAATGTCTGTGACGCTACGGATGACCCATAACGAAATGTTACCGTTTCTTGATTTGAAGCATTCTATAGCCGCAAATTCTTCTTTTTGTTGTGTCCCATATACATAAACGGTACCTTGACTATTTGAAGCTAATAAACTATCGTCACTCCTAACTCGGAATGGCATCATTCTACTAGACTTGGGTTGATTTGACGATCAAACTTGCTATGAGTGGGGTGACACGTCACCCTGGTTACGGTCTACGTGATCAGACCGCATTGGCTATTCACTCTTGGGGACATAACTCAGAATTGTGTTCATTGTAGTGTTTCATTATTTTTCACTGCTCGTTCACCACACTTGCTTGAATCCGTTTGCACGGATGTGCAATCGTGTAGTACTTTGTGGTGTGCGGCTAACATCGTGCTAAATTGATTGGCCAGAGGTAGTGAGCTGCATGCTGAAACAGGCTGGAGTCTCACTACCATTTCCTGTTCTTTTTTATTTCTCATATCTGTCTAGGCCTGGGTAACCTGACAGTATCTTTGCCTACTTGCAGCTTGTGGCTGTGCGGCACTTTTCCTGGATCAGGCTTGTGCCTTTCATACCATCATACCATACCATCCGTGTTCCATTTATGGTGTATGCGCCTCATCCCAATGTTTCTGGGCTTGATGGTTTACAGGTTTCGTAACTTTTCCGCTTCCCCTTCCACATGTTTATCGAATTCAGTTGTATCATTGCCGTTAAGCACTTGGTACTTTCTGCAGGTGTAATACTTTCTGTAACGATGGTGTAACTATCACTCTTTCGCAATAATTGGATCAAGGCGACTACCCATTCTAAGCCGATATATAGCCGTCACGCAGAAATATATTGATAGACTATAGACGTGTTTGATAATGGATCAGGTGTGATGTAATTCTGCGAAGGGCTTTAAATTACTTAATTGAAAATTTTCACTCCATGTAGCCAAATAAATCGTAGAATGTAGGATGAAGAGATTATTCGAGGCTTACTTATGCCGCCAACACTAAACCGTTCGATGTTATAACCTCAGTTTTGTGTTCAGATTTTGATCAAGCGAGTTCAGCTTTACCCTACTTTTCGGTAAAGTTATCGCCAGTGACATATCAAATAAATTCTTCTTAAGAATGCATAATTATTTTCTACCATTTTGACTTCTTCAACCCGCTTGCATTTTGTTCTAACCGCGTTCATTGAGCAAATTTTGCTGCCACATTTGGTAAATCTTGTTCCACAGGAAATTATCCGTCCCGCAAAAGCGCTTCAACTGTTCTCAAAGATTCCAGTCGCTGATCTTCCGTTACTGCTCATGCCTGGTGGCACTTCTTGGGTGACACACCCGAAAGACCTCATCGTCCAGCGCATCCCAGTTCCGCCAAGCGCAATCCGACCATCTGTGGTTTCAGAAGTACGCAGTGGAACGTAAGTATTTTTGTGTTCTTACGTTTGATTCAACACTTGGTATAAAACCAGGCATCCACTTGTTTATTTCTCACCGTTGTCCTGTCAGGTTTAGCGCATTCACTCTTATTAGTGCTATTGTTAAAAGAACACATGTAATTATACGCGTTACGTCATTTAAAACCGGTAATAAACTGGTCCTGGAAGTGTGCTATATTCCATTTATCCGTTTTGTCAAACAGTGCGCATACTATTGGCATACAAAGAGTGAAGCTTTATCCCCTTGCACCATTGCGTTACGCTGCTCTTATTGTTTGAAAATCAAGCATTCATACTCGTATGCTACTGGTGATTTTGTGAATTTCTCAGTGCACCGACCATCTGTCGGTATGTATGAAATCACAATCCTGATCCAGTCAAATTGCCGCACAGTCAAAGACTGCACGGGGGCTAAGATACTGTCAGGCTGCGCAGGCCTAGACAGATAAAGAAAATCAGACCTAAAATGGTAGTGAGACTCCAACACGTTCGCTTGCAGCTAGCTACTGGTGACCCCACATCTGGCGTGATTCCGGTATTGCGCTTTCTTATGCGTTCCAGGCGGATTCTTCGTGCCTAGTTAATTTCTTTGGCAAGAACCATTCATACCTTCTGCGATTCTTGATTAAACTTCATTGTGCTATGCAGCTAATACCGTAATAAATTGACTTGACACCGGTAGTGAGCTGCATGCTAAAACACGCTGGAGTCTGTCCGTCATTTCTGTTTTCGTTTTTCTTATCTGTCTACGCCTCGGTAACCTGACAGTATCTTAGCCCCCACGTGCAATCTATGACTGTGCTGCAATTTGCCTGGATCAGGCTTGTGCTTTCATACAGACTGTGTTGATATGTGTGCGTAGTCATTCTTTTGGCTTCAAAAGTCATTTGCGCTCTTCAGCTGGATGAGCTCGGTATCCTGGTGGTGTCTGAGGGTGTGGTGGGTTTTCGCCTGGCAAGCGTTCTCCCTATAAAAAGCCACAAAAAATCCAATGATGACATCACGACGCGGCGGATGTGACTCGCCGCTCCAAAAGTCACTGCCCCTTGTCCTATCCAAGGACATTGTATGGTGCACAGGCAAAAACTGAAGTCACCAACCTATCAACGGGGTTATCGGGCTCCGAACTGGAAATTCCCAGAAAAGGGCGTATGAACCGCTTCGTCGGTCACCGGCCACCGATAGGTGCGAACCTCTCTCGCTCCACTGCCTTGTGGGTAAAGGCTCGGGGTGGGACCCCCTAAACGAAATCTCCCTACTTCGGTGTAGGCAACCGGGTAGTATCATGCCTACGTTCAACGATGCCGATGACAACGCTTTGTACCCCCTTCTCGCTTTGTACATCTCATTGTTTATGTTGAACGGCACTATATCTGTATCAGATTGTGCAAATATAATAATAATAATCGGTATCCCGTGATGCACCTACTCTTTTTTTCATTAACTGAAAAAGAAATTCATTAGAATAACGAAGTGAGTCGAACCTAATTTTCTGTGGTTAAATCATCTTTGGAGATACTTACTTTACTTCGTGCGACTATCTCCTCCTGGAGGATGAGTCGGTTTCAATGAAGAGTCTTGGGAATTTGGTACAAAGCGGCGTCCCCAGCACCACTCGGACTGATAGCCTGACACTATGTCACCTTTTCCAGGGTGTTACAACACAGCGTAGTGTCGTGAAACTGTTTCCACGTCTCGCTTCATCTGGCAGGCTGAGCTTACCAGCCAGTAAGCGAAGAAAACTCCCCATTCTGATATCCCGCTGCCTTGCTTGATGTCCGATTATGATAAAGGCTTCGGGGAAGCATTTTCGAGAAAACATCTGGAACAAACTCCTTTTTGGCAGATAGCTAACGCATATCACACTCTTTTTGTTACCGCCCTGCTGTTTTGGCAAGTTGCGCTTGAGTGCGCAAAAATAGAGAGGTGCGCTCCAACAAATGGACAGGTGTTCTGGGGAAAACATTTGAATCGAATTCCCGGGGATTTTTCTTGCAATCTCGCAAACAAACTCGCGAGTGAGAAACAGTCTGCAACGATCTCGCCTTCGACAGTCACACGGGGGCTAGCATGATTCAAGCCATCAACAAATCCGACCACTTCACTCGTGGAGTCAGACGCAGAAAGTCAAAATAGCTGTTTTATCTGTAGCTTCGGGTATTCGCATTTTGAAACCACTACCTTCGAATTGTCGAAGTTATAAAGTCAACCCATCGCATTCACAACGTTGTTATCTGACATACAACTTCTGGATAATAGATTGATGTAGAAAAGCAGGTTAACCTAAGCTTGCCTCGCTAGTTAAGCCGTGTATTCTGACTGACTAACAATCAAATTTCATGATCAATCTTCCGTTAGAAGCCGCACTCCGGGTATGCAGTTTATTACCTGACTAATAAGGTCGCCAGCAATCTCCTCCCTCGCTGCAATATCGCGATATCCTTAGGTGAAGTGATACATGACAGAGAAAACGGCTTCCTTCATGCGCGACACTCGGTTGTTTCTTCTATCAGCCGACTGGTTTCTGATTGTCGAGACGTATGTATGTATTATGTAATAAATCAGAAGCCTGATCCAGGCAAAGTGCCGCGCAGTCAGAGACTGCACGTGGGCTAAGATACTGTCAGGTTGCCCAGGCCTAGACAATTAAAAGGAAAGAAAATAGCATTAGCAGTGTGACTCCAGCGTGTACTCGCATAAAGCTCACTACCGGTGGTAACTCAGTTTAGCACGGCGTTAGCAGCGTAGCACGGAAGTGCTGCACGATTGCACATCCGTCCGTCGAGACGTATAGCTTGTAATGTGTTCCTCACTCGCGTAAGAATAATACCGTGATGATTGTATGGTAGTCAAGTGTCCGTACTCAGTGTTCGTTCCTGGCCTGACAAGCCCCCCCTGAGTGACTCTTCAGCAGCCCGCATCAACTGCTCCTGCTTAAATGTATCAACCATCTTACAAGCTTCTTGCCGTTTTGGTCGGTTGCGAAATTCTCGTGATCCTTGAGGTTCATTTTACCAGTTTCCGTTTTCCTGGTTCGTTTATCATCCCTGTTGTGTGAACGCTTGTTTGATTCCTTTTGTGTGTGTCTGTGTCTGAATAAACAACCTGATTGTATTGGAATCTCATTTTTAAACGTTTTCCTCGGCTGCTTCCTAGCCCTATGTTCGGACTTCCTTTACTCTCTTTCTAAAACTAAGACCTCCCCGTTAATTGCTGCAATCAACACCCCTTCCTTTGTTGCTGATAGAAACGAGGATGACTTGACACAGATGTACCAGTGGATACTCGCTCAGGCGGCCACCATAGAAGAGGACATCACCGAGGCAGATCAAATCTCCTGTCTCGACAACCTACACGCGGAATTCGCCCGTCTCATCAACTCGCAGCAGTCGGGACTGCCTCCGGTGCAGGACCACAAATTCATGCGTGGTCTACTGCAACGTCTTTCCGGCAAACATGGTCGTTTTCGTGGTAATCTGTTGGGGAAACGAACAAACTACACCGCACGGACAGTAATTTCTCCTGATCCTAACATGGGAATCGATGAGGTATGTTGTTTGGTGAACAGGTTCGGGTACCATCTTGTTGTGTAACGCGCTGTCATTGTGGTGATGTTGGGGGGTTGGTTAGAAACTCTCGCACACTCTTCTGTGTCTGGTGCGTCATCGACAAATTCGTAATAGATGAACCCATGACACGCGTACTCGTAAAATTGTCGGGGTTCGCCATGTCGGTCATGGATGTACATAACCATCGCATGCCGACTTTATGCTCCGCAGCGTTTCATGTCACTAATTACTCCGATTAACGAGGAACGATCTCTCCCACAACGATAGACAGTACTTGGGCAATCAGCATCATTTGCACGTGACCTGCTTTTAACAACTGAAAACAATATCTGCTGTTCCGTATGTATGAAAGCACAAGTCTGATCCAGGCAAAGTGCCGCACAGTCAGAGACTGCACGTGGGCGATGTTACTGTCAGGTTGACGAGGACTAGACAGATATGAGAAAGAAAATAGAAATGGTAGTGAGACTCCAGCGTGTTTCCGCATGCAGCTCACTACCCGTGGCCAATCAATTTAGCACGGTGTTAGCCGCACAGCACAGAAGTACTGTACGATTGCTGTTCCGTAGCTTAAAGATGACGCCGTATACAGTGCCTCTCATGTTTGACAGGTATTGTGTATCGTAAATATTCCTTTATCATATACGGATGGTTTCTGCAAGCCTAACGGAACAGCTCTCATGAATAGAAGTAGCAGAGGCGATTGAGAGATGCTTTGAAACCATTTTACTTCCAACTGCCGGAGCTTGTCGACAGGTGTTAGCATTCAATTTACATCAATAAAGCCCACTGCTTTACAAGATATCTGATTGCCGAAAAGGCTTAGAGGGAAATCCTCGAAGCAAAATCGTTAGCTGATACACAATGCCCTTGTTCTGTTAACGCTCTGGTGCCGGTTGGGCCGAACAAAGGTGCGCAGAAATTAAAGAGTTACGTCTAAACAAGCTCCGATTGCTGCTGACAACACCACGAAGGCGCTTGTTGAAAATGTCTCCTTCTTGCTTCTAGCTATCGAGGCACCAAAGACGCCGGTTCGATCAACTTCAGTGCCCAGACATACAAAAGCCTGACCTCGTGTCAAGCGATTTTATTCTTTTATTCGCTGTTCTAATTTTGTCAACGCATCATTTATTAACCCAAGGACTAGATGATGTTGTAGCGGATTCTTTGCCGACACGTGCCACGGCTTGCTTGATTTGGTTGTCAAACGCCACTTTTAATTTGGTGCGTCTTTCCGATGGAGAGGGTTGGTTCCGGTTGACATGGTGTCCTTCTTGGTTTCGCCAGGTGGCACTTCGTTCATCGATTTATTCCGTCCTTGGGTTGCCTAGTGCGAGATTTCAGTACTCATATGCCGTACAATTCTAACAGCTAAGTCAATCTGAAACATTTGGCTTGTTTTTCCACGAAATATTTTCGTGTGGCATTGATAATTGTGTGGCCCTAGCCCCGTGACGTCATGTCATCTACTTGCTTCGGCCCAGATACGAAACGCGCATTCGTGGAGCGTTGACCACATCTTTAGATTTACCATCTGAGCCATCATAGAGGTTTGTTTCTCAGGCTCAAAGACGGAGTCCATATGACAACAATCCTTGCAGTCTGGTTGTATGGATGTGAAAGTTGGACTCTAAAAAAGAAGAAATAAAGCGTCTATATATCTTCATTAATCGCTTTCACATATACAAAAAATCACAAAAGCACATGCTGGCACCATCCTAAAGCAACTATGACAAAATAAAACCCCAAAAGATGGGAAAAACGTGGAACTCAAACAGCTACGGAATCTATAGAACGATAAATAAAGTAGAGTGAGGTGGCTACACCTCGAATGGAACATGCATTCAAACAAGTTTCGTGAACGAGTAGAACGACATCAGCACGACAGCTTCATTGCGTCTTGCACACTGTCATGCATCCTAACAAGCTTTCCTCGTCATTCCAGTTGGCAGCGTAGAAGTTTAAGTAAACACCCCTAGAAAATGCTTACTGCAAAACCGCCATTGAAAACGGTTTAGAGACGTAAGTGATGTGTTGCTCACATCCCCCGCACTTACACTCCAATACCGGTTTCTGGCTGTTTGCCGTCATCAGATGGAGACAGTAAGATTAGGTTCAGTGAGCCTTGAAACAGTGGATAAATGATAAACAAGGTTATACTTGAATGCCACTGTTGCATAGAGTT
>JACCGJ010000248.1:0-13019 GCA_013407085.1 Atriophallophorus winterbourni | reverse complement strand
GTGGCAAGATACTCGCTGTCACAATGCAAGAAAAAGATCTCGGGGTGATTGTAAAAAAATGACTTGGGCTGCTCTGTTCGGTGTAGTAGAGCTTCAACCGTGGCAAATGGAAACGTTTGGCTTTTAAAGCGTGCGTTCGGAACAATCGATCCACGTCTCTTTCTGTTTCTTCTTCAGGCGTACATCAGGCCACACTTGAGGTATGCTGTCTCCGTCTGGAACCCATGGTTGCACGGATGTGCAATCGTGCAGTATTTCTGTGCTGTGCGGCTAACATCGTGCTAAATTGATTGGCCACCGGTAGTGAGCTGCATGCTGAAACATACTGGAGTCTCACTACCATTTCTTTTTGTTTCTCATATCTGTCTAGGCCTGGGCAACCTGACAGTATCTCAGCCCACGTGCAGTCTCTGACTGTGAGGCACTTTGTCTTAATCAGGCTTGTGCTTTCATTCCATGGTTGAAACGTGACCGGCACGCCCTAGAACAGCCACAGGATGTTTAGCGGGTCGTATGTGACGAATCACAACGCTGGTCCCTTAGTTAGTGCATTAGGCAGATTTGACATTCGTTTTTCGCCCTTCGTTAATCCGTAAATTAGACTACACTTGGAGTATGCCTTTTTGTTTTAAACCCATTGCGTAAGTGCGACGAACTTGCACTAGAAAGGCTTCAACGTCATGCTATGAAGCTGATCAAAGGGCTTTAGTTTGTCAACCCCCAAGAACGTCTTACCACACAAAATTTATTCTCAACAATATACCGTCGAATCTGAGAAGACCTGATATTGACGTATAGATTAACAACTGAAGAAACGCATCCTTATAAAATAATGCTAGTATTTACTCCCTCCACTCTTACTCACGGCCATCATTTAAAATTCGCTCATCAACAAAGTATGTTGGATTGCCGCAAACAATTTTTCGCTGTCCAAGTAGCTCAAATCTTTTCTTGTTGTGTATGCCCCTTCCTTTTCTATTTTTAATGAACGTCTCGATCTTCACTTGTTCAATTTACAGTGTTTAAAATACTTCTTATACTTTGTGGCACTGCGCCTGCACCCACAGCACTTGGCTTGATTCTCCGTTTATGATTTCATGCGCACATGTATCTTTTTCGTCCGCCATCGATCATTTTTGCCTATAATCTTGGTAAAATTATTTTCGTAATATTATAATATCACTTATATTATAATAACACTTTTCATTAATTGTTTTCCCTTGGTCTGTTTATTTTATCAACGCTGCATGTTTACTGTCATTTTATTTTTAGATTCCACCGTCGAAATTGAAAAATGCCGACACTTTATCGTCCTCCTGAAATCCCGAAAATCATGTATGTTCCCCGTGTTCTTGATTTTCTAATCCAAAGTAAATGCATCAAGTTTCAGCTGTGTAATGAATCCGATATTAAACAGCTAAGTCACGTGCAGGTGCTCAAGTGTTTGCTTTACGGCGAAGGACAAAATAATCGGAAAGCGCTTGAATATGGGCTTTTGGATCCAAGGCTTGGTGCTAATAAACGCGATGAGCTTTGCGCCACCTGTGGACTTGACTATCAAATTTGTATCGGCCATTGGGGATATTTCGATCTACCAGTCCCCATATTCCACGTAGGCTATTCCTGGCACATTGTAAAGATTCTACAGTCGATATGCAAGGTAATTTTCACCCTGACCATCAAGCATTGTTTTGTAGACATGTTCCCGTGTTTTACTATCGCCGGAACACCGCAATCGATTTTTGTCCAGTTGCTCGAATCCAAACTTGGAATATATTCAGAAAAAGCAATTACGTAAAGCAGTTCACAAAATGGCAAGCAAGATTCACATTTGCCCTTACTGTTTGGCAATCAACGGTACGTGTTTACCTATTGCTAATATCTCCTTCAGGTTTTGTAACAAAAGGCACTAGTTTGTCACACGTCATTCATGATATTTTTCGATATGCTAAAAGTAAAATTGATGACTACGCCAATGAATACGCCGCTGTGGTTTCGGAAAATGTTGAATTGTCCTCTCTCGTGCGTAAAGGACTCGTAAGTTAATGTTACCGCCCCTTTTCGGTTTAGAATATTGTGTACGTTGCGACTGGCAATAATCTCTGTTTGTTTCCCACTCTACCCGTACTTATACTGCACTACCTGTTTCGGCCGTTTGTTTTTCACAGGTTAACAGCATGATTTGCTTCTGTTTTCTTTCTATTTTGAAACAGCTTTGACTACTTTACGAATTTTATCTCACAGTTGTATAAAGTATGGTATGGTATGAAATCACAAGCCTGATCCATGCAAAGTGCCGCACAGTCACAGACTACACACGGGCTAAGATACTGTCAGGTTGCCCAGGCCTAGACAGATATGGGAGAGATAACGAACAGGAAATGGTAGTGCGACTCGAGCCTGTTTCAGCACGCAGCTCACTACCGTTGGCCAATCAATTTAGCACGATGTTAGCAATACAGCACAAAAGTACTGCATGATTGCACATCCGTGCAATGGATAATAATTGATAATGGATCAGGTGTGATGTAGTTTTGCACAGGGCTTTAAATTACTTAATTGAATTTTTTCTCCATGTATCCAAATAAATCGGATAATGTAGGATGAAGGATTTATTCGAGGCTTACTTATGCCGCCCACAGGAAACCGTTCGATGTTAACCTCAGTTTTGTGTTCAGATTTTCATCAAGCGAGTTCAACTTCACCCTACTTTTCTGTAAAGTTATCACCAGTGAAATATCAAATAAATTTTCCTTAAGAATGTATAATTATTTTCTGCCATTTTGACTTCTTTTTCTTCAACCCGCATTTAATGCGCTTACATTTCGTTCTAACCGCGTTAATTGTGTAAATTCTACTGCCACATTTTGTAAATCTTGTTTCCCAGGAAATTATCCGTCCCGCGAAAGCGCTCCAACTGTTCTCAAAGATTCCAGTCGCTGATCTTCCGTTACTGCTCATGCCTGGTGGCACTTCTTGGGTGACACATCCAAAAGACCTCATCGTCCAGCGCATCCCAGTTCCACCAAGCGCAATCCGACCCTCTGTGGTTTCAGAAGTACGCAGTGGAACGTAAGTATCTTTGTGTTCTTACGTTTGATTCATCACTTGGTATCAAACCAGACATCCACTTGCTTGTTTCTCACCTTTTCCTGTCATGTTTAGCGCATTCATTCTTATTTGTGCTATTATTGGAAGAACTCAAGTAATTAAACGCGTTACATCCTGGAAGTGTGCTATATTCCGTTTATCCGTTCTGTCTAACAGTGCGCATACTATTGACATACAGAGAGTGAAGCTTTTATCCCATTGCGCTACGCTGCTCTTAATGTTTGAAAATCAAACATTTATACTCGTATGCTACTGGTGATTTTTGTGAATTTCTCAGGGCACCGACCATCTGTCAGCTTACCCCAGTATGTATGTATGGTATGAAATCACAAGCCTGATCCAGGTAAAGTACCACACAGTCAAAGACTGCGCGTGATCTAAGATACTGTCAGGGTGCCCAGGCCTAGACAGATAAAGAAAATCAGACCTAAAATGGTAGTGAGACTCCAACACGTTCGCTTGCAGCTAGCTACTGGTGACCCCACACCTGGCGTGATTCCGGTATTGCGCTTTCGTATGCGTTCCAGGCGGATTCTTCGTGCCTAGTTAATTTCTTTGGCAAGAACCATTCATACCTTCAGCGATTCTTGCTTAAACTTCACTATGCTGTGCAGCGAATACTGTAATAAATTGATTTGCCACCGGTAGTGGGCTGCCTGCTAAAACACGCTGGAGTCTCTCCCTCATTTCTATTTTCGTTTGTCTTTTCTGTCTACGCCTCGGTAACCTGACAGTATCTTATCCTCCTCATGCAATCTATCATTGTGCTGCAATTTGCCTGGATCAGGCTTGTGCTTTCATACATACTCTGTTGATATGTGTGCGTAGTCATTCTTTTGGCTTCAAAAGTCATTTGCGCTCTTCAGCTGGAGGAGCTCGGTATCCCGTGGTGCACCTACCCTTGTTTTTTTTCTTTAACTGAAAAAGGAATTCATTAGAATAACGAAGTGAGTCGAACCAAGTTTTCTGTGGTTAAATCATCTTTACAGTTACTTACTTTACTTCGTGCGACTATCTCCTCCTGGAGGATGAGTCGGTTTCAATGAAGAGTCTTGGGAATTTGGGTACAAAGCGGCGTCCCCAGCACCACTCGGACTGATAGCCTGATACTGTGTCGCCTTTTCCAGTGTGTTACAACACAGCTTAGTGTCGTGAAACTGTCCCCCCGTCTCGTTTCATCTGGCAGGCTGAGCTTACCAGCTACTATGCGAAGAAAACCCCCGATTCTGATATCCCGCTGCCTTGCTTGATGTCCGATTATGATAAAGGCTTCGCGGAAACATTTTGGAGAAAACACCTGGAGCAATGTCCTTTTTGGCAGATAGCTAACGCATATCACACTCTTTTTGTTACCGCCCTGCTGTTTTCGCAAGTTGCGCTTGAGTGCGCAAAAATAGAGAGGTGCACTCCAACAAATGGACAGGTGTTCTGGGGAAAACATTTAAATCGAATTCCCGGGGATTTTTCTTGCAATCTCGCAAACAAACTCGCGAGTGAGAAACAGTCTGCAACGATCTCGCCTTCGCCTGTCACACGGGGGCTAGCATGATTCAAGCCATCAACAAATCCGACCACTTCAGAGTCAGACGCAGAAAGTCAAAATAGCTGTTTTATCTGTAGCTTCAGGTATTCGCATTTTGAAACCACTACCTTCGAATTGTTGGCGTCATAAAGTCAACCTATCGCAACAACTTCTGGATAATAGATTGATGTAGAAAAGCAGGTTAACCTAAGCTTGCCTCGCTAGTTAAGCCGTGTATTCTGACTGACTAACAATCGAATTTCACGATCAATCTTCCGTTAGAAGCCGCACTCCGGGTATGCAGTTTATTACCTGACTAATAAGGTCGCCAGCAATCTCCTCCCTCGCTCCAATATCGCGATATCCTCAGGTGAAGTGATACATGGTAGAGAACACGGCTTCCTTCATGCGCGACACTCGGTTGTTTCTTCTATCAGCCGACTGGTTTCTGATTGTCGAGACGTATGTATGTATTATGTATTAAATCACAAGCCTGATCCAGGCAAAGTGCCGCGCAGTCAGAGACTGCACATGGGCTAAGATACTGTCAGGTTGCCCAGGCCTAGACAGTTAAAAGGAAGGAAAATAGCATTAGCAGTGTGACTCCAGCGTGTACTCGAATGAAGCTCACTACCAGTGGCAACTCAGTTTAGCACGGCGCTAGCAGCGTAGCACGGAAGTGCTTCACGATTGCACATCCGTCCGTCGAGACGTATAGCTTGTAATGTGTTCCTCACTCGCGTAAGAATAATACCGTGATGATTGTATGGTAGTCAAGTGTCCGTACTCAGTGTTCGTTCCTGGCCTGACAAGCCCCCCCTGAGTGACTCTTCAGCAGCCCGCATCAACTGCTCCTGCTTAAATGTATCAACCATCTTACAAGCTTCTTGCCGTTTTGGTCGGTTGCGAAATTCTCGTGATCCTTGAGGTTCATTTTACCAGTTTCCGTTTTCCTGGTTCGTTTATCATCCCTGTTGTGTGAACGCTTGTTTGATTCCTTTTGTGTGTGTCTGTGTCTGAATAAACAACCTGATTGTATTGGAATCTCATTTTTAAACGTTTTCCTCGGCTGCTTCCTAGCCCTATGTTCGGACTTCCTTTACTCTCTTTCTAAAACTAAGACCTCTTCGTTAATTGCTGCAATCAACACCCCTTCCTTTGTTGCTGATAGAAACGAGGATGACTTGACACAGATGTACCAGTGGATACTCGCTCAGGCGGCCACCATAGAAGAGGACATCACAGAGGCAGATCAAATCTCCTGTCTCGACAACCTACACGCGGAATTCGCCCGTCTCATCAACTCGCAGCAGTCGGGACTGCCTCCGGTGCAGGACCACAAATTCATGCGTGGTCTACTGCAACGTCTTTCCGGCAAACATGGTCGTTTTCGTGGTAATCTGTTGGGGAAACGTACCAACTACACCGCGCGGACAGTAATTTCTCCTGATCCTAACATGGGAATCGATGAGGTATGTTGTTTGGCGAACGAGTTCGGGTAACATCTTGTTATGTGAAGCGCTGTCATTGTTCTGGTGGTGGTGGGTTGATTAGAAACTCTCGCACACTCTTCTGCGTCTGGTGCGTCATCGACAAATTCGTAATAGATGAACCCAGGACACGCGTACTCGTAAAGTTGTTGGGGTTCGCCATGTCGGTCATGGATGTACATCACAATCGCATGCCGACTTTATGCTCCGCAGCGTTTCACGTGACTAATTAACCCGATTAACGAGGAGCAATCTTTCACACAGCGATAGATAGTACTTGGGCGATCAGCATCATCTGCACGTGACCTGCTTTTAACAACTGAAAACAATATCTGCTGTTCCGTATGTATGAAAGCACAGTCAGAGACTGCACGTGGGCTGAGATACTGCCAGGTTGACGAGGACTAGACAGATATGAGAAATAGAGAATACAGATGGTAGTGAGACTCCAGCGTGTTTCAGCATGCAGCTCACTACCTCTGGCCAATCAAGTTAGCACGGTGTTAGCCGCATAGCACGAAGTACTGCACGATTGCACATCCGTGCAGTGGGAGCTTAGCCCCACTGCCACCCTCGTCTATGACAACCTTTGGACAACTTGTCCTGATGCATGATAGGGAAAACCGCAAGGAAGCAAACGTTCTGATGCCACTCCAACATTTCACAAAACTTGATTGAATGCGTGTTTCATTCCAGGTGTATGCATCTCAGCCTAGTGTGTCTGTTTGCTTTCCTTTCCCGCCGTCTTTCATCTATTTCGGATTTTATTCTCGTACGTCATGTTATCCTTGATGACCGATGAAGCGTTCCACTGCGCCATATCTGTTTTCTACTCGCCTTCCAGGTCTGTATCCCGGAACACTGCGCCAAATTGCTCTCCTACCCCGCTCGCGTGACCGATTTCAACTTGGATTTGATGCGCGCGCTCGTTTTAAACGGCCCCAACCAATATCCCGGTGCGTTGTTTGTCAGCTACAAACTCCGTGGGGAACAAAAACGGCAAGCCGAAGCACAAGGAACCACGGACGTGATCAAGCGTTACCTCGTCTCGGCTCGGGCGCGGGAAGATTGCGCGCGACATTTGCAACCGGGCGATGTGGTCGAGCGACATTTGATCGATGGCGATATTGTGTTGTTCAACCGGCAACCGTCGCTGCATCGAGTCTCGATGCAAGCTTTCAAAGTGGGTGTTTTGTTGCCGAGTTTTGCTACAGCTTCGTGTTGTTTTGCTTCATGTGCGTACTTTACTTTTACTTTTGTGCGACTATCTCCTCCTGCAGGATGAGTCGGCTTCAGTGAAGGGTTTTTGGGAATTTGAGTACAAAGTGGCGTCCCCAGCACCACTCGGCGTTTGTTCGAGTCAGCTTCTCTAGCCTTTGCACAACCAAGTGCGACCTGCAAGCAGCAGGGAGTTGCCAGAAAGAGGTGGTGTGCACCAACTAACCGTTCCAGATTCTTCCTCAGGGTTTTCTCCCGAAGCCTTTCCCGCGATCGGGTATCCCGCAAGGCAGCGGAGGTTGAAAATCAGGGTTTTCCTTCCCTTAGATGAAATGCCCTCCCAGGCTAACGAGCTCTATCTGCCCGAAGCAAACTAGTTTTCAGGCACCAGTCACTCGCCCTCGTCCCTTCTACTGTTGGTAGATGCAGTTCCGCCGGGGTAGGGGAGCCACTCGTGCAGGCCAGAAGCTGGACTTGGTTGTCAGAGGCTGTTTGAGACGCATGCCATATGGGAGCATTTTATAAACAGTGGGAGCTTATCCCCACTACCGCCCCCGGCTATGACAACCTTTGCGTGCTCGTACATGTGATGTTCCAGAGAGAGAGAGACAGAGAATGTAAAGTTGTATTTTCGAAATTTCTGTCCTTGACTTGTGTTCAATAAATCTGTATTCATTAAGGTATTCAAGCAAAGTGCCGTCCAGTCACAGACTGCACGCAAGGTTGCCAAGTTCTAGTCAGATATGAGAAATGAAAATAGAAATGACGATGAGACTCCAGCGCGTTTCCGCATTCAGCTCATCACGAGTGACAGGGGTCACCCTTTCGGAACAGAAGTATTGTGTGCACCTATGTGCCGGGTGGCAGCTGTGCTGATATTCGCATATCGACAGCCGATTAAAAATTACGCGCCGCTTCATGTTATGCATTCTTTCCCCGTAAGTATGAAATCTACAATCCAAATTTCCGTTTGAAAATGGTAAATAATATCCGTAACTCACGCTGTGGTTTATTGTTTCGGGTGCAGAATTGCCCGAGCTTAGCATGATTCTGTTTCGAACGTTTCTTCGTCAATCGATTGGCTTTCTTTGTTCCTGAAGTAGTTATGAAGGCACCAAGCCTGATCCTGGCAAGTCCGCACAGTCATAGTAGGCTTGCACTTGGCTAGGATACTGTCGGGTTTGCCCAGGCCTAGACCAGCTGCATGCGGAATATGGTTACACATTGGTCTGACGAAGATTCTATTAGCTTTCTCCTGGTTACTGGTTGTGGATTGTTCAAGTACGAACATTGGCATCGAATGGTCGTTGCCCTTGTGGCGGGCAATCGGTTATCGCGTTTGCTGTTACCGAAAGGTATGGTTGTGTTCGAGCCCACCCATGGGCACTGTTTTTTTTATCAATTTTTTTTATATCTTATAGCGGGCTCTCTAAAATACTCAAAATACATCTCCGTAATAAAAACCTTTTTCGATAGGATTTTCCTCCCTGAAAAATTTTTTTACAGGCCGTTGTCAAACCATTTCGCACATTTCGTTTTAACCCGTGCTGCTGCAATCCCTTCAACGCGGATTTCGATGGGGATGAAATGAACATCCATTTGCCACAAACCGAAGCTGCTCGGGCTGAAGCGCAACATTTGATGTCGGTTCGTCATATTTTGTGTTATCTGGTTTTTTGTAACCCCTTTGTTTTGTTTCGAACATGTTACTTATGAGTAGCTTCGTTTTAATTTGTAGTCATTGAAAAATATCACCGGCCCCAAGAACGGGGAACCGTTGATATCACCGATACAAGACTTTATCACCGCGACGCACTTGCTCACATTGAAAGATGTGTTTTTCACGCGGAATCAAGCGTGTCAATTGGCTGCTCAAATCCTGGTTGGCCGTTACATTTCGCAGCCGTTTCGCTTGCCGAAACCTGCTATAGTTTGGGTAAGTTCTGTGGTTGTTGACTTCCTTTTGTGAATTATGTTGATTTCTTTCGTGTTTACTTATGCTTGATGTTCGCTTATTTTTCGTTATCTTCACTAAAATTTTACGATGGTGTTTTTCGTGAAATATGTTCACTGTCCCTGCCCGATGAATGACCGTATGAAGAGCTGGGGCCCAAGGTGAATTTGGTGGACGGATTATTCAGAGTTGCATCATATGCTCGAATGGATGACACTCAGTTTGGCTCCCGTGTCTATTAGAAAACGCATCTTTGTTTAACCATCAGTGACGTAGAATATGCGGTTGGTGTTATTGCCAGACAGAGCTGCTGCTCCTACTGCCTAGCTTCGCGGTTTCCCTGATTGTGGTGTTGTGTTTAGAAGCTGCATGGGGACGTAGAATGAATGGCTTTCGCATCGGAACGGTGATGATAGTAGCATACCCCAGATGTTCGTGTGTGATCTAGTGTTCGAATTGTGGTTCTTTCCACTGCGAGAACGGCTTTGACTTCTGTTGAAGTGCTGGATTTGTAAAGTCAAATCGCTTATCTGGGATCTCAAATCAGATATATCCTTGTTCAAATCTACGCTAGAAGTACAGCAAGTGGAAAGGGGTTGGCTGACCGTGCAGGTTCGTGTGTTACGAAGGAGATGTCATAGACTTCATCTACAACTTGAGCAAGCTTGTCTCGGCTACTGTCGTTTCCCATGACAACCAGAACTTTGCGCAGATCATTCAGCAAACTGTGGAGCCAGATCTATTGTAACATTCGTTCGTCAACCTTCTATGTCCCTCATAACTGTATCAAATGACGTAAATGTGAAGGTGTTCGATCACCTAGTTCAGCGCTGGATAAAAGTTTTCGCAGGTTTTGCTCATCGGTGGAACAAATTCGACAGATAAGCATAGATTTGAGCTTATCGTAAGGATCTATAGCACGTTGATCATAAATTAATTCAGCATCTTCTCTGGCAATGGAGGTTGGAAGCCTTCCGACTACCCGGTTGTAACTTGTGCGTGGTATGACTCGAAAATAACTTTGATTTGTGCAAACCAGAGACGTGGATCTGTCGTGTCGAAGACTGGTAATATGAACTGATTGATAAAATCATCTTCCTTCTTGTTCGTAGCGCGTATGGTATAGGTCAGATCGATTTGAATGCATGTTTAGGCTCAAACATTTCTAGTGGATAGTGAGAAATGAATCCGAAGCATCCAGAGAAGAACGAAGACCGCATGAGGAAGGAGTTTGTTATTAATGTGTGTGTGTTGACTATGTACAAATGGTATTCAACAGATGCTTAATGTTTACTGAGTTAACGAATAAAAATCAATGAAATGTGAGTGATAACGATAAAAATAAATCGATAGATCAACATGGCGCTATCGGTAATCGAAATGAAACGATAATGTCTAAGTTAACCAATTAAAATGATACAAAACTTAAGACTGTACAAATCACTACAATGATATGCACTTGGTAAATTGATTTGTCAGAGATACTGAGCGCATTCGGAAGCATGCAGAAGTCCCACTGTCATTTTCCCTTTTCTATAGCTGTCTTGGTGCGAGCAACGTGGCAATACCTTAAACCATGCGCGGTGTGTCACACGTTGCTTGGGTCCAGTCTTGAGCTTTCATACATCACCATGCTTACTGTTAGTGTTCTTTTAGTACTCTGATTTTAAAGTACTACAAATGTTACTCAATTTATAGTCGCGTGAACTGGCCAGACAAACTCAAATGCACGTTTTTTTTTCTTTCTCGTTCTCTTCATTGTAGCCTTGCCTTCCTGTTCCGGAACCTTTCCGCATAACCAATCATTTCATATTGTTTCAGCCAACACAACTTTGGACCGGGAAACAGCTGTTCAATTTGGTTCTCTCCCCACATCCATCCACCGGTATAAATGTGAATCTTCGCGGGCCAACCAAGTCCATCTATTCCGGTCGAGGAGAAGAAATGTGTCCGAATGATGGCTGTAAGCGGTGGAAGAGTTTTTCCCCCATTTGGTTTGGGTGTTTTCTGAAGCCCTTGAGCTTGTTGCTCGTGATGACCATCATAGCAAGCTGGTGCCAGCTCTACCGTAAGGTTCTGCCTTCATTACCTACTTTTGTAAGGGGTATGGTATGGTATGGAAGCACAAGCCTGATCCAGCCAAAGTACCGCACAGTCAGAGACTGCACGTGGGCGATATTACTGTCAGGTTGCCCAGGCCTGTAAGGGGTAGGATTACATTTGGTCAATCTACGCTGCTGAACCCCATTTTTTGTTTCAATCTCCACATGCTTCGACAACACCCGAGGCAACATTAATCGCGCGCACCACCATACGCATTCACATCCACAACACAAGAGAATTAATCAAACGCGTTTATCACGCCTATCTCAAATCACGTGACCATCGCACTGACCTCAACATGTCTGTCCCGGTCTGATTTGTCAACCGATTTCGTGCCAACTGTGCCGCTTCAAGCCCTAACGACGCAGGGATAGAATTGTCTTTCGATAGCGGCCGACGTTGTCTTTTCCTCTTACCCCCACCCCCACCCCGAGAATGTCGTCCCTCGAACCCCTTGAATGCAATCCTTCCGAAACCGTATTTATATCTATTTTGCTAAATTGGTCCTGTGTTCCCCTGAGTCTATTGCTGGTACACAATCCACTATCCCACCGTTTTACGGATGCCGGACCACCGACTTCTGAAACGGATTATATTTGTGACGTGACATCCTGATTGGCGTAAATCTCGGGGTGGCCAAACCGTCACATTGCATAGGCAGTTAAAACCCCTTACTAGTAACCTTTCCAAAGTCGGCGCAGCACGTCTTCCAGGCTGGTGTCCCCGCGATGAGATATCGCGCTTCAAGATATGTCCCCGAAACTATGTTCAATGGCGGTCTACACTAAGCATCTTCTTGGATTGTTTGCTTAACACTGTATGTTGTCAAGCAGAGTGACGAGAAAAGCTTGTTATGATGCATGACAGTGAAAGTCGCAATGAAGCTGTCATGCTGATGTCGCTCTACTCGTTCACGAAACTTGTTTGAATGCATGTTCCATTGGAGGTGTAGGCACCTCTTCCCAGTTTGTTTGTGCTTACTCTTCTATAGCATCCGTAGTTATTTAAGTCCCACCCTTCCCCATCTTGTAGGATTTTACTTTTTCATGGTTGTGCGGCAGTTAAGCATTCGGTACGTACTACCGGTGTAATGCAGTCTGTGATGATGATGATGATCCCACTCAAACACCCAACTCTCATTTCAGTCATCCTCATCTACAACAGTGAACTCCTCGCCGGCTGTGCCGACAAGAAACTCCTCGGTGGCGGGAGTAAGTCGAGCATTTTCTACACGCTACTGCGTAACTATGGCAGCCAGATTTGCGCGGACGCCATGTGGCGCCTCGGTCGAATCGCCTTGTTCTATCTGGCACATCGTGGCTTCTCCATCGGCTTGTCCGAAGTGATGCCCGGCGCGAGTTTGGATATGTCAAAGAGGAAGCTGATCGATACCGGGTAGGTTCCTTTCGGCTCGTTGTCAAAGGCAACCGGGGTTGAGATGTGTTTTTCGCATTTAAAATGTGTTCTGGTAATCACCTGTGGTCCGTACGTTCGTAAGGTTACTATATGTGCAGTCGTGCAGCATTTCTGTGCTGTGCGACTAACATCGTGCTAAATTGATTAGCCTACGGTAGTGAGCTGCATGCTGAAACACACTGGAGTCTCACTACCATTTCTATTT